>OZ018325.1:194618741-194911241 GCA_963969495.1 Ceratothoa steindachneri | reverse complement strand
TTTCATGGAAAAGTCTGTCCTGGGTTGGACAGGGAAGTCTTATGGTTCTTTTTCTCCTCGATACCAACCCTGTATACATGAGTGTCCTAGTGTACTCTCGAAAAATAAGAGAGTCTGATGAACGGTTTGTAACCAGGTAAGCTTAAGCGGACCACTAGTGTCGGTCGATGGTCGTAGACGTAGGCGTAGCCCTCGGGCCTGCAAAATTGGGTTTTGAGGTGGAGTGCAGTGTGCGTAGTACTGGATCCACCTGGGTTTCATCTGTCAAGCTGGGACGATGTCCTCTTGTCTTAAGTGTTGCATAGGAGTGTCCTTCTTTTAGAGGGGTGCCTTGATAGGGATAACGAGTTCCATTACCCTAGTTTGGAGTCAGAGTTACCCTTCTCTTAGGTTGGCTGCCAACCATGGCGAACGAATCCAACCTACACGTCCAGTTAGACCTTTGGAATAATGCTAAATTTCAGGTTTTCAAAATAATGCTGATAAAGCTAGATGGCGATAAACATAAAATGAAACTTGCCCTCGTCGCTTAAGTATTTCATTCAAGTCCGAGCAATAACTTAAAAAAAATAAATAAATATTAGAGCCTGGTCAAAATTTTCAATAAGAGAAAAGTAACTATGTTAAATATACGCAATTTTCGGCTCAATCCTAAATCTGTAGTAAGCAAATTCTAAAAAGTGAAATAAACTCTCAGTAATGAGAGATAAACGTAATAAATAAAAATGCAGGGGAAAACACACCGTGTTTCCCTCCGCCAAATGATTTTGAACAGGTATATATGAACAATCGTGTAGGTTTGTCTGTTTGTATTCAAGATATTCATAGATGTCAATAAAGCTCTGTGAATCGGATACTCTTGGGAAAAAGAAGAGCCAATTAGATTTTAGGGTTGATCCAGATCCGGATGGTGATTCCTGCTCACTAATTCGTGATAGGGGATTTTCTGATACTCGAGTGCTTTATAGTTGCTTATGCAAATACCTTCTACTTTCTACTAAGAAAATGTAAATCTACTATATATAATACACAAGAGCTGAAAGTTTATTAAATGATTGAATTAATATATCAAATTGAGCTGAAGTCCCCCAAATAATCAATTAATTCAAGTAGCTGAAGGCTACAACAATGGCATTCATATAGATTAAGAATTGCTGAAGAGATTCTTATTATTTTTAAGTATTCACTAAGATAAATTAGTAATAAACTACATAATATATGGTCATTATCATCAGTGATTCTTCAACTTAATTATTCGTGAATGTGGTAATTTTAACAGACAAATTATTAAAACGGTAAAATAACAATTTCCCTTTAAAATAAAATCCCAACTTTGTTGACCGATAGGATTGAATACCTTTTTTATTCCATAGATATAGGTAAGGTTTAATACACCCAGCCCCTACAAAATTGGAATATTGGCCAAATATTATATAATTTTAAATGCGTTCACGTATAATAAATTATCACCACGATATTTATTCTACTTATACCTTGATTGTACTAATAGATTTATTTTACCTATGCCCATATTCTACCTATAGCTTTAATCTGCCTATAGCTTTATTCTACTTATAACTTATTCTACTTAAAACTTTATTCTACTTATACCATTATTATACTTATACTTTTAATCTACTTATACCTTTATTCTACTTATACCTTCATTCTACTTATACCTTGATTCTACTTAGAACTTTATTCCACTTCTACCTTTATTTTACTTATACCTTTCTTCTACTTATACCCTTATTCTACTTATATCTTTATTCTGCTTATCTCTTTATTCTACTTAAACATTTATTCTACTTGTACCTTTATTCTACTTATACCTTTATTCCACTACTACCTTTATTCTACTAATACTTTTATTCTACTTATACATTTATTATGTTTATACCTTTATTCTGCTTATATCTTTATTCTACTTATACCTTTATTCTACTTATACCTTTATTCTACTTAAACCTTTATTCTACTTATACCTTTATTCTACTTATACATTTATTCTATTTATAAATTAATTCCACTTATACCTTTATTTTACTTATACATTTAATCTATTTATACTTTTATTGTGTTTATACCTTTATTTTATTTATACCTATATTCTACTTATACCTCAATCCACTTATATCTTTATTCTACCTATACCTCTATTCTACCTATACCTTTATTATGCTTATACCTTTATTTTATTTATACCTATATTCTACTTATACCTCAATCAACTTATACCTTTATTCTACCTATACCTCTATTCTAGCTATACCTTAATTATGCTTATACCTTTATTGTACTTATACCTTTATTCTATCTATACTTTCATTTTACTTATACCTACATTCCACTTCTACCTTTATTCTACCTATACCTTGATTCTACTTATAACTTTATTCCACTTCTACCTTCATTCTACTTATACCTTTCTTCTACTTATACCCTTATTCTACCTATACCTTTATTCTGCTTATGCCCTTATTCCACTTAAACATTTATTCCACTATTACCTTTATTCTACTTATACCTTTATTGTGTTTATACCTTTATTCTGCTTATACCTTTATTCTGCTTATCCCCATATTCTACTTATACCTTTATTCTACCTATACCTTGATTCTACTTATAACTTTATTCCACTTCTACCTTTATTCTACTTATACCTTTCTTCTACTTATACCCTTACTCTACTTATACCTGTATTCTACTTATACCTTTATTCTACTTATACCTTTATTCTACTTAAACCTTAATTCTACTTGAACTTTTATCTACTTATAACTTATTTATAATTATACCTGTATTATACTTATACCTTTATTTTACTTATACCTTTATTCTACTTATACATTTAATCTATTTATACTTTTATTATGCTTATACCTTTATTTTATTTATACCGCAATTCTACTTATACCTCAATCCACTTATACCTTTATTCTACCTTTACCTCTATTCTACCTATACCATTATTCTGCTTATACCTTTATTATTCTTATACCTTTATTCTACTTATACCTTTATTCTACCTCTACCTTCATTCTACTTATACCTATATTCCACTTTTACCTTTATTCTACCTATACCTTGATTCTACTTATACCTACATTCCACTTATACCTTTATTCTACCTATATTTTGATTCTACTTATAACTTTATTCCTCTTCTACCTTCATTCTACTTATACCTTTCTTAGACTTATACCCTTATTCTACTTATACCTTTATTCTGCTTATACCTTTATTTTACTTATACCTTTATTCTACCTATACCTTTATTCTACTTATACCTTTATTCTATTTATACCTTTATTCTACCTATAACTTTATTATACTTATACCTTTTTTATGCCTATACCTTTATTTAGTACTTTACTCTACTCAGCACATTTTCCTATACATAACTATATGCTATTTGGAACTTGGTTCTCTACAGAACCTTGAGCTATTTAGAACTTTAATCTATCTACAGTTTTATTGTACCTAAAAAACTGTATTCTATGTAGTGTCTTCGCCTCTTTGAAACTTTAATTTATTCAAAATTTTGATCTATTTAGATATCGCATTTATTAGGCGCTTCAACCTCTTTCGAACATTCTTGTATTCAGAACTTTGCCCTATTCAAACAATTATTGAATTTAGAGCTAATCTATCTACAACTTTATTATACATCAAAATTTATTCATTAGAATTTTATTCTGAACTTCAAACTATTTAAAACTTATTTTAATAGTAATTTTAACCTATTAAGAGCCTTATTCTACTTGCAACTTTATTTTCCTAATTGGACAATGAAATCCAACTAACGCGAGCATTTACACAGCGGAGAAAGGTTGAGGAGAGAAACAGAAGAATGAAATAGAAGAATGAAGAGAATAGTGAAAAATAACAAATTATGAATAAAAGAGAATACAGAACAACCCTGAGAGATGAGACCAAGAGAGCGCATTATAAACAGAAACAAGTTCGTACTCCTTAAGATAGGCGCTAAATAAAAGAACTTGAACTTAAAAGCGAGAAACGATTAAAAATTTTCATCGCATTAAAAATATTACTTAAAACTTGTAAATATTTAAATTGTTAAAAACATGTAAAATAATCAAAATAAAGGATATAACAACAAAAATAAGAAGTTAAAGTATATAAAAAATTAAATTAAAAATAAAAAGATTAAACATATGGAACTAAAAAGTTAAAAATAAATGTAAAAAATAAAATTAAAAAGGTTGAAACACGTCATAAATAAAAATGAATGTATAAAATACTTTAGAATAATTTTTAAAAAAACGGATTTTTTTATAGGTGACTTTTGTTTCACCCTGTACATCTTCCAAGACTTGAATTGGGAACCAATTTAATACAAGACACAATAAAAGTGCCAAAAAAATTGAATTGGGAACCAGAGATTAAACACGCTTTTCCTCAAATCCAAATTGGTATGACTTTCCATACAAAACACGAGAAAGGTGCAGAAAAAAGAGACATTTTCCCTGAATGCAAATTGGAAGAAAGTGGTGGCCAGAATGACGTTTTTGGCCTTCAGAACACTTGACATGACGTACTTCTCTTTTTTATGTCCACAACTTTAGCGATTCTTTGCGGTATTTTGTTACCATTATTATGGCCGTCCTATTTATCGAAATGGTTAACATCGCTCCTGATTCAAGATTCAAAGCTCAAATCAAACATGAGCTCGCCATAGTACTTGGTAGAGAAGAAGATAAGAGGAAGATCATAATCTTCCTTATCGTGTCTAAATACCATCTTTAGTCAGCGTAATATCCCGGATTTATAGGAATATATTTCTAGTATAACTAAGACTGAAGATATTTTTCTATAATATAAAAGGTTAAAAAAGATTCTAGAATATTTCTACAACGCTAACAACGTCAGCGATTTGGGGATGAGTACTAACAAGTAAAGAATGAAAGAGAACATCTAAAAAAAATGAATTATAACCGAAAATAGAACTACGTCTATGTAATGAATTTGTAATGTATACGATGTGAATTTACATAGCGTTGTACCGCATATCGCTGTAACATTGTCATTTAAACCACACAATTATAAATGCGACATCGGAAAAACAATTATCTATACACATGGCCAAGCTAGAGTGGATTATATGAATTTACAATTCTTTTGGATTGGTATTCATATATCAAGAACACCATTTCATTTTTAAAGCGTCATAGGAACTTACACCTTTGGTGGTCTGACCCCGTTGTTTTTATGATTTCATGTTTCTTTTCATTTTCTTTAGCCATTTCGGATAAAATAATGTTCTATACAAAATTAAAGGAACACTTTCCTTATCCGCACTTACGATGGCATCTGTTAATTTTGGGAGTTCTTTCTCAATTTTCCTTGTTGATTCTCCCTTAAGAACGGATGGCTGGTAATTGTTTAGTATCGTCGTCGTCGTCGTCGTCGTCGTCGTCGGCTCCAGCTCATGTCCGAGCATTTGTTTCGTCGTCAGTTATCTGGTCTCCTCGGCTGATGTTTGTGTCGAATTTGAATGCGGAGATAAAGAAGGTCGGAAAGGAAACAGAGACTGATGCCATTAGCTGAGGAATTTATTTCGGGCGATCGTGGCTGCGCGACGGCCACGCGTTCGCACTTGGCCAGCAATGCGTCTACTGCGCTTCAAAATATTTGAGACATATGGTTTTAGTGAGGCTGGTTGCATCGGGCTACCGGGTTCTTGGTCTATCGAGGCCTGCCTTTGTCGCGCCTGCCCGCGGGCGATGCCATCTTCCGCCGTAGCCAGATATAGGAATCTTATATGGCTCATTTCTGCTTGGCCCACCGTTGGGGTCTTGCCGTTGGTTGAGTATACTCAGGAACCTCACCAACGACCGTACCGACTTGGGTGACCCTGTCAGGAGTTTGAAACTCTCGATGACATCCCTCTTGGAATCATTGGAACACTCACGCCCTTCCAACACTTGAGGCTTTGGTAAAAGTTCAATGAATAAGTGATTCACGTGATCTTCGATCTCAGGAATTGTTTAATAGCATTCTGAATGCCAGAAAATGAAGACGAATCTTTTACCTAATCTCATACGAGGAGTTTTTTGGGAGGGCTGGAATATACTGATTAAACACATCCAGAGCTAAAAGCTCCTGTAAGGTCTTCGAAAGGGTCCTCATAAAAAATTGCCAATGTATAGAATCAGTTTTCGGAAGAGAGAAGTAGTGGTTACGTAACACCGTATGAAAACTAATATAGAGGACTAGTATAGTCCTATATTGTTCCCAGTTTACCCGTTTGGACGATTTCCTGGCCTCTGAGATCTGAATTGGTTTTCGATATACGTGTTCTATTTTGCCAATTTGGTCACTGTACGAGATAGTAACCGACTCCATATATGTGTTGTATGGCATATTTATACTACTCAAAACTATTCCCGGTTTTGATGCTTCGCCATTCGTTATGAACTTCGCAAAATCCTGTTCCAGTCTTCTGACTATGTCCCTTACCATGATTAGTTCTAAGTAGGCTGGTGCATTGCAACGGGTTTTCAAGTCTCCTAAAAGAAGTGTCGGCTGTCTGAGCTGAATATTTTCTTTATGGAGTAAATTGGCAATCGATTTCTGCGGGAGGAGGGAAGAGTGATACCCGCAGCTATTAATAGTGGAGTATTAATTCATGTTATATTGTGACATCGATATAAGCTTCGTCCACTTCTTTTAATTCCTTATGAGAATCCTTCTTTTTATTGCAATCGTGGTGCTATCACACTGCTCTCCTGTAGAGTTTTTCGTGTGGATGTTGTGATTATATATCTTTAGGTCATCGATTCACTGATCGATGTCTTGTCCTGAGTCTTTGTGGGTAGCGCAGCGGGGGACGGGGGGGCTTATATAGGCAGGGGATGTGAGTTTGGTTTAGAATTTCAATGGAAGCGGGGGGGAATTCAATCTGAGTTTGTGCGGTGTGTACTGAGCTCAGATTTCCTCTCTTTGATGAGAAGAGCTTCCAGACACTACAAGTCATGGGTATCCGAGCTTTTCCAAATGAAGATGGTGATTTCCTCGAGCATTTTTTTTATGTGTTGGCAGTGTTTTATATCGTAGTTGAGTTTAATGGCAACTTTTAGAAGGTGCATGATCAATCTTGGACAGAAGGTTATTGTCGTCAGAGCAATATGGCAATTGCTGAGATGAAGTCAATAGTCTTTAATGCGGACATTAACAATTATCAACTACATTGGTATACTTCAACTTTGAAATTGAAGTCTACCAAAGAATTTGGGTCATCGCTTTGCACCTGGGGAAGCAAATCGACAAGAAAGCCAAATAAGGAATCTGCTCAGCAACTCCCAAGATCTCATCTGAAAATGCCTTAGAAAAGGCGAAAACTAATTGCAAAACAAAAATACTTATCTTATACTAATATTTATTAAATATAAATATATTTACTACAATTCAGTTTCCATTTCTCACCCGCAATGAAGAATTGCATTTGTCAAAGAATTTAGAGCAAATTCAAGCTAATGAAAGCGAAATTCTAACGAAAATCGAAACGAAAATTCTCTTCTTTGAAAGACGAAAATTTACAAGTGCCTTTGGAAAAAACATCATTTATTTGTGAATAAATGAAAATGTACAGATTTCCTGAGGACAAATCTGAACGCAGGGATTAATTATATTCTAGAATAAACTAAGATTTTGGATAACTTCTTTCAAAGTATTGAAATTCCTGGGGAAAAATTTATGAGTAAACAGTTACACCAATTTAATGTCAATTCACTCTTTAAACAATTAAATATCAATTAATTCCTTTCGAGATGACGGAGAAAATCTCTTTCTTGCATTTATACCCCAACCTGAAACCTTAATAAGAAGTTCACAAATCGAAAAAAATATTGATATTTAAGACGCTACGGCAGCAAATCGGTATTAGGTCAGTATCGATTGACAATGTCGTTGAAATAAACGTATCTAAATTGCAAAATCTCGAAAGATTTAACTATAGAAAAGATATTTTCAATCAGAACATTTATTTCATATATTTAATTTTTGAAAGATGTGGTATTTGATAAACCTTCAAATCATTCACAAAATAAAATACTTCCAGAGATCTTACCTAATTATGATTTTTTTTTTAGTTTTGGTATATAATTTGGGCAATCTTGTTTTCCATAATCACATGAAGAAGCATTGCTGACATCTTGTGTCAGCAATATTAAAAACGGACTCACAATGATATGTCCACACAAGTAGAGATAATGCACGGATAGCTCTTTCTAATACTTTTCGCCAGGAATCACACATCAAGAACCAAGATTCTGTGTTTAATTTCTAGTCGACCATATCTTTTGCTGCAGTATTAAGCTCCTAAAATTCATCTTGACAGTCATCAGGCAGCTTTCAACTGATGATTTGGATGCATTTTGTACAAAAACTGTCTCTATTACCGATGTAAACAAAATATCGACTGAAATTAGTTTCCATTGCTTTTAAATACAACAAAGTTGATTCAGCTGCTTAAAAATGTCAATCAAATAGCATGGCGCATGATCCATTCCTCATTATCTAGGCAAGCCAAAGATTCTATCATATGCAGAACTCTAAAAATGAACTTTGGCTCATCTCAAAGCTTAAATACACGCTCAGTTACAATTCTTCTTAAGAGCTATCCAACATTTGTGCGGAAAAGAAGCAAATGATGATGTTCATTCATGTTAACACATAATTACTTGAAAATTCGTGAGTTGAGAGCTCCTCCTTTGATAAATATTCCTCCAAATGATTGGACCAAAGTTTTCTCTAGTATCATTGGGAATGTTTCTAGTTTCTAGTGTCTAATGTTAAATCATATAATCAATGCTTTTTTACCTTTGGGTCACTCTTTCTCACGGAAACTTTGAATCCATAATCCTTGTCCCCATTAAAACTGGTGCTCATTCTGCACAGCACCTATATTTTAGATGTGAAAGAAACATTGAGTGTTTTTAACCTACGTGGAGAAGTGCTAACACAGTTAAACAATAAACTTTAGTCTACAAAATAGCTTCCATCTATTTAAGAGGGACCTTTTTAGCAACCCCCCCCAAAAAAAATATCTAAATTTCTGTCTCTTCAATAAAACTCTTTAGGCTTTGAAGCAAAAGATTTTTAAGGTCTCGATTTCTAAACGAACATTGCATTTTCTTTTAGTATATTTGTATCATAATCTGAAGGTGAAATATATGGAAATTTAGAGTTCAAGCTAATTTTATTAATAAATACAATAAATTAATGCGCTCAGTCAATATTTACAATGAAGTGACTTGTTGTTCAGGACTGCTTCAATTCGTTTTGGTATGCTGGAGACCAAATTTGTGATGATATCTTTACTGATATTGCTTCCATTTTGTTCAATAAGCACCCCAAAATGCTTACAATGGATGGCTTCTGTTTATCAACGATCAGTTAAATTATCGCACACAAAATCTCAATTGGGTTTAAATCTGGCGAATTTCTGGGCCTAGGTCTCAAAGTTTGGATGTTATTTTCAGCCAATAACTGTGGTATGGATTTATATTTGTGACAAAGTACACAATCATGCTGAAATATATAGTTGCAATCCTCAAAATGCTGCAGATGATGATGATAATGATGGAACAAGTGAAGAAAATTTGTTGTAGGTGTAGACAGTAGTGGAGAATATTTATAGTTTGCCCTGGTGTAGAGGGCATCTCGAGCTTCTTACTTTTTCTATTTCCTTTTTATTCCTCCTCTTTCGATGGTGTCAGCTGACACTTTTGTTGCTGTTTTTTTATTTATTTTATTTTTATTTTTTATTTGTTTATTTATTTATATCTTTCTCTTTTATTATATATATATATATATATATATATATATATATATATATATATATATATATATATATATATATATAAATCCATTAAACCACATTGAAAGAGAAAACGGAATAATTTTTCCTTGCAGTAATATTTTTATTACCTTTTTTCGAAAAAATCCGTGCAGGGAAGCGATTCGAACCAGGCACACTGAGGCAGCGAGCACCGATTTGATCACAGTTAAAAGTATGCCGTTAGTACACTGTGCTACGCAGCATAGTGTACGAACTGCATACTTTTAACTTTCCTGCACGGATTTTTTCGAAAAAAGTTAATAAAAATATTACTGCAAGGAAAAATTATTCCGTATTCTCTTTCAATGTGGTTTAATGGATTCATTTTCATCGTTCTTCGCGCTACTTTGAGATATAGATATATATATATATATATATATATATATATATATATATATATATAGTTATATATATATATATAAATATCTCTATAAAAATCTATGTCCTCCGTCTTTAGGCATTCAAGCCTTTCAATTATTCTTTTGCTAACTCGTTAGCTTTCATTTTTATTTTTATTTTGGTTTAGTTTTGTTTCTTACTCGTATTTTGCCTGTTGTGAGCACTTAGCCTCTTTTTGTTATAATTATTGTTTATTGTTTAATATTTGATTTAATTATTTTATTTATTTTGTTTTATTTATGTTGGGCACTTCTCTTTTAATTTATTTATTGGTCTTGTATTTATCATTTGGGCACTTCGACTCTTTTGGTTTTTCTTTTCTTTTCTTTCTTGTTTGGTTTTCTCTTTTCGTGGAGTCTTTTTCGTGAGTAGAATCATTTTGTCTTGGTTACGTATACATAACGGCTTGGTCTTCCCGGGAGCGCAGTCTTCCGGGAAGAGAATTTCATTTTCAACCTTTTCATAGGTCTTTCTCCCTAGCCTTTGGAGGACCATATTCAGTGGTTCAAGTCCTGCTCTGGCATGTAGTTCCGTCTGCCGAATATAGTCCATTGTGCTCGCGCCAGCAGAGTAGCATTGTTCTGAATTCTCTGCATAAATCTGAGAGAGGTTGAACTAGCTGCTGGGTATTACCACTGCTGGGTACACCAGTGTTGAGCGCACCGGGGCAGTGTACAGCTTCTTGATGTTGTTGCTGCTGAGATTTCTGAACCTGTGCAGTTTTCCAAGTTCTCTTTTGGCTAGGGAGATTCGGTTGTTGATGTGCGTCTTATACCCTCTCAAAATGATCCTGGAGTATTGGGAAAAGGTGTTGATGTGGCACGTTTAGGTACCATTTTTGAGTTCATGGTAGTGTTCTTGGGCAAATTAGTTAGTTTTCAAGTTTCTCTAAATGAGAATCTGCCCCAGACGTGAAGAGTGGGCACAACATCGGACTCGTGAAAGCGCTCCCCTTTTCTCTCCTAATGAGGGAACATACAGAAGGTCCAAAAAAGCAGAAGGCAGCTTTATGAGAAAATATGTATTTGCATCGGTCTTCAAAAGTCCTTACTTTATATTTTCTATAAAAGTGGAGCCTATTTGTAAGGTTCTTCTTAGTGAGATGAGGCTTCTTCGCAGCCCTTCTCGACTTGAGACCATTGTCGAAAATTATCCGATACACTGCGAGTGCTGAAGCGTTCAGACGAGCTTCTTTCCAATTGTGAGCAAGTTTGGCACTGGAAGCAAACCGATCCTAGAGCTGGGACCTTAATAGGAAGCGATCTTGGCGTTCTTTTGAAGTTTTTAGGCGTCTAGGAAACTTCTTCATATGACGTACCCAGAATTTTTAAAGAAATTAATAGTCCTAAAGATGGCGTTCTTTTGAAGTTCTTAGGCGTCTAGCAAACTTCTTCCTATGACGTACCCAGAATTTTCAAAGAAATTAATAGTCCTAAAGATGGTGCTCCGACATGAAGTACGCTACGCAGCGTAGTGTACTAACAGCATACTTTTAACTGTGATCAAAGCGGTGCTCCCTGCCTCAGTGTGCCTGGTTCGAATCGCTTCCCTGCACAGATTTTTCGCAAAAAGGTAATAAAAATATTACTGCAAGGAAAAATTATTCCGTTTTCTCTTTCAATGTGGTTTAATGGATTCATATATATATATATATATATATATATATATATAGAGAGAGAGAGAGAGAGAGAGAGAATCACAAGGAAATAGAAGATAAACGGAATAATTTTTTCTTCGGAAAATCGGGAAAATCCAATTCCCACATCAATTAGGAAATTTTATTTTCCCAAGAAAAAATTCCGTTTGTCTTCTCTTTATATCTCACTCTGTCGGTAGGTCCCTGTTTTGCTTCTTTCTTTTGTAATAACATTGTAACTATTTGGCAGATTTTAACGAAATTTGAAACCCTTATGTTGTTTTAAATTCCCTTTCGAATGATATAATGCCAAGGTTCTTCTAAGGTTAGAGAACCTTAGGAAACCTTTATGTAGTTTTACATTCTCTTTCGAATGATATAATTTCTAAAGTCATCCCAAAGTTAGCCCCGGGATTATTTGGTAATAACTTTATAACTATTGGGCCGATTCTAACGAAATTTGAAACCCTTATGTTGTTTTACATTACATCTCCAGTTATATATCTTCTCTACTGTTACTGTGTATCACTTACCACACATTTCTTTATCAAGTGGTTTAAGCTTGGGGGGTGGATGCGTGCAATAAACTCACCTCCCATCTTCTTATGTTTGTTTCTAACTTTAATCGGAGATAAAACCTCTGTATTCTTAAGGTTCCGATGTATTTTTTTTCATTTTGCCTCATATTTAAATTCTTTATTAATTAATATTTATGAGTCCTAAATATCATGTATCTAAAGTATTTCCTTTTTTTTATTCCAGACTGGCAGATGAGGCACCAACATGGAAGACATCCAATCAGATAGATTAGTTCTACTAGAACCGATCCTGATGCTACATGGAAATTCAAGCACTGCCATCAAAGAAATTGCAATGTACGCCTCCGTGGATAGGGGCTACCTCAGCAATGGTTAGTCTCTTTCATAGGTCGTCTAACTCTTTTAGCTGAGAGCGTTCTTCCTAAATCACAGTGCGTCTTTGGGGCGTCTCGCGGCACAACTGACATGATCGTTACCACTAGAGTGTTTCAGAAAAGATTGTTGTGAACAAAATCAACCGCTTTTTATGGACTTTAAAGATTTTACGAAAGCCTGTGATAGTGTAAAGCGTGAGTTTTTATAGGAAATACTTTCTAGATTTGGTTGCCCTCAAAAATTTATCTCAATCATGCTTCTTTCGCACGATGACATAAACATATCCATTACGACGAACGGTAGTTCAAAAGACTTCTTCAATGTCAACTCTGGAGTCATGCAAGGGTGTGTAGCCGCACCAACACTATTCTCATTATTTATTGCTGCCGTTCTTCTGTTTATCCAAGACAACCTTTTTCCAGGTATCTCCATTAACTACAGATTTGACGGAAAGATTTTTAATATTAGCCGTCTTAAAGCTAGCACTAAAACACAAGTGGCCCCGATTCTCGATTTTCAATATACAGATGATGATGCAGTCTGTCATCTTAACGCAGAGGATCTACAAACAATCATATCTGCATTTGCGAATGGCTACTCTAGGTTCGGTTTGTCAATTAATGTTCGGAAAACTCAAGTCTTGCATCAACTAACACCAGTAAACCCGGGTAATCTTCAATTACCGGCCCCTAATATTCAAATTAATGGGGAAACTCTAGAATGTGTAGAAAGATTTGCCTACTTGGGTAGCCACTTGTCAGCAGACTCAGGTAGTGATGATGAAATCCAATATAGACTACGTTTGCCAAATCTGCGTTTGATAAATTACCAAAGCGCTCTTTTGACGACCGAGACCTACGTCTAAAAACGAAAGTTAAAGTTTACAACGTTCATTGCGCAGCATATTGAAATTAACCTGGGAAGAAGACTGTCGCACCAGCCTGAGTGTACTAGACGAAGCAAACAGTAAAAGTATTGAATCCATCATAATAAAAAAAAAACAGTTTAGATGGGCTGGCCATGTAGTCAGAAGGTCAAATGAACCTCTACCGAAGCAGATATTTTACTCAGAGCTTGGGAGATAGAAGGAAAGAGGTAAACAAATAAAAAGGTATAAAGACTCTCTCTCAAAGATAACTTAAAATTATGTCAAATAGATTACAAAACGTGGGCAGCAGAAGTTCTGGAGATAAAGGCATGGAGACGCAGCAGATGTTCTGGAGATAAACGCATGGAGACGCAGCAAAGGTTCTGGAGATAAACGCATGGAGACGCAGCAGAAGTTCTGGAGATAAACGCATGGAGACGCAGCAGAAGTTCTAAAGATAAACGCATAGGGACGCAGCAGAAGTTCTGGAGATAAACGCATGGAGACGCAACAGAAGTTCTGGAGATAAACGCATGGAGACGAGGCAGAAGTCCCGGAGATAAATGCATGGAGACGCAGCAAAAGTTCTGGAGATAAACGCATGGAGACGCAGCAGAAGTTCTGGAGATAAACGCATGGAGCCGCAGCAGAAGCTCTGGAGATAAACGCATTGAGATGCAGCAAAAGTTCTGGAGATAAACGCATGGAGACGCAGCAGAAGTTCTGGATATAAACGCATGGAGACGCAGCAGAAGTTCTGGAGATAAACGCATGGAGACGCAGCAGAAGTTCTGGAGATAAACGCATGAAGACGAAGCAGAAGTTCTGGAGATAAACGCATGGAGACGCAGCAGAAGTTCTGGAGATAAACGCATGGAGACGCAGCAGAAGTTCTGGAGATAAACGCATAGAGACGCAGCAGAAGTTCTGGAGATAAACGCATGGAGACGCAGCAGAAGTTCTGGAGATAAACGCATGGAGACGCAGCAGAAGTTCTGGAGATAAACGCATGGAGACGCAGCAGAAGTTCTGGAGATAAATGCATGGAGACGCAGCAGAAGTTCTGAAGATAAACGCAAGGAGGCGCAGCTGAAGAGCGGAGTTGAAACGTTTGAAGCAAATCGAAGGCAGCACCTGGAAGTCCGCGGAACTGCTCGATTACCCGTCGAGGTCGTCCGCGCCAACCTCACCCGACTGTCATCAAATCTTTGGCGCTAGAATTAGGTGCATAAGCCACAAGAAGACACATCAAAGCTAGAACAAGCAAGACTCGTCCACGAGTGGTATCATGATGATGATCTCTATTTATCTCTCTGACACTATCTCACTCGCTCTCTCTCTATTTCCCTCTCGCTCTATATTTCATTCTCACTCTCTTTCTCTCTCAAATTCCTTATCTCTCTCGTTTTTATCTTTTTCTTTTTCTTTATCTCTTAAACTCTTTCTTACTGACTTTCTCCATCTCTTTCTTTCCCACTCTTTAACTCACTCTTTCTCTCTAAAACTTTTATCTCACTCTCTCTCTCTCTCTATCGCTCTTGTGCTCCTTCTTTCCCTCTCTCTTTCACGCTCTTTCTCGTTCACTCTCTTTTTCTCTAACAGTCTCACATTCTCGTCCATTCTTTTCTCTCGCTTTCTCTCTGATGATCTATTTCTTTCTATCTTTCTCTAACTCTTTCTCTCTATCTTTCTCTAACTCTTTCTCTCTATCTTTCCTTGTATCTTTATTTTTCTCCCTCTCATTCTTTCTATCAGTCTTCATCTTTCTTCCTTTATCTCTCTCTTTCTATCTTTCTTGTTCTTTCCACTTCTTTATCTTTCCTCTCCATTTCTCTTTCTATTTCACTTCCTCTCTCGCTTTCATATCTGTATCTTAATCTCCGTATTTATGTCGTTGTTTTTCATTCTTTCTCTCTTTCTTTCTAACTCACATCCTCGACTTGGTCTTCACCTCTGAGGATGATATCGTTGAGGATCTCTCTGTAGGCGAAGAGCTCGGTAGCAGTGATCACCAGCTAATTAGATTTACCGTCAAGTTCCCGAAGGTAAGGTCTGTTGCCAGTCAATCAAGGAAACTTGACTTAAGGAAGAACAGACTTTGCGAGCCTTCCTGCTGGGCTGACTGATGTAAGGCTATCGGTATGCTAAGATGTTGAGGATTCGTGGAACAATTTCAAAAATAAGTTCATGAGTCTTCAATCAAGTTGCATCCCTCTGAAATGCCTCCGTCGGTCTTCTGTTCAACCAAAGTGGTTTAATCGAGAAAATCGGCCAACTGCTTAGGTAGAAAAGAAATGCGTACCGGCGATCGAAGATCTCGGATGCCTTTGACGAGTACCGGAGGCTAGCCAGAAGAGTGAAGTCCAGCATAAGGGTGGCTAAGTGGGCAGAGGAACTCCGAGTGGCGAGATTCTGCAAGGAGAATCCCAAGGAATTCTTCGGCTATGTAAATAGCGGTAAACCAATCCATCGTAGGATTAGGCCCTTAGTGGATGAGGAGGGTGGATTAACTCAGTGAGATGCAAAAAATGCTAACCTGCTCAATGACTACTTCTCTTCAGTGTTTACTAAAGAGTGTGGTCCCATCCCACAGCCCACGGATTCCTACTCGGGGTAAATGCTGGAGGTAATGGACTTCACCGAAGGTGAAATAAAGAAAAAGATCGCTGACCTAAAGACGAATAAGTCCCCCGGACCGGACGGGTTTCTATTCAAGGTGTTGAAGAAGTGTGCGATGAAGTATCACGACATCTGTGCACTATCTTTAACATGTCAATCCGGACCGGATGCATTCCTAGAGAGTGGCGTGAGGCGGAGGTGCCTCCAATCTTCAAGAAAGGAGACCCCAGCCATCCGTCAAACTACCGACCCATCAGTCTGACTTAGATAGTCGGTAAACTAAAGGAAAGCATGATAGTGAACAATATAACGTCTTATTTAAAGTCAAACCTGCTACTGAAAAGTTCCCAGCACGGCTTCCGAAGGCAACAGTCATGCCTGACGAACCTTGTGGAATTCTTCCACTTCGTGTTCAGTGAGCATGATCGAGACAAGGCGGTGGATGTTGTGTACCTTGACTTCCAAAAGGCCTTTGACAAGGTACCACACCGCCGCCTTCTCCGGAAAGTGCGTGCGCAGGGCATAGGCGGCAAGGTAGTGGTGAATGATCGGGCCTCTGAATGGGCGCCCGTATCTAGCGGTGTCCCTCAAGGTTCCGCCCTGGGACAACTACTGTTTATTATCTATTTCAACTACATGGACGGGACATGGTTGCCAAAATCTCCAAATTTGCCGACGACACCAAGCTTGGTATCAATGTGGCAAAGGAGGGGAACACTGCCAGCCTCCAAGAGGACCTTCAAAGGATTGGGGAGTGGTCGGACACGTGGCAAATACCTTTCAAAGTGAACATATGCAAAGTAATGCATATCGGCCACCGAAACCCCAAATCTCAGTACTTCCTTAAGGGCACTGCCCTTGAATCGAGTGACACTGAGAAGGACTTGGGTGTTACTATCACTAGCGACCTCAAGTTCTTAAAGCAGTGCATCAAAGCAGAGAAGAAAGCCAAAAGGATGTTAGGCTACATAAAGCGCCAGTTTGGATACCGTAACAAGGAGATAGTACTTTGTCTGTACAACTCCCTCTTTCGGCCGCACCTGGAGTATGCCGTACAATTTTGGAGTCCTTCGTTTTGAAAGGACATCGCAAGGTTGGAACGCGTACAAGCTAGGGCAACCAAACTGATTCCCTCTATCCGACACAAAAGTTATGACGATAGACTAAGGGAATTAAATCTGTTCTCTCTGGAAACCCGTAGACTGCGTGGTCAGCTCATCGAAGTTTTCAAAATACTTCGAGGGTTCAACAATGTTGACTACCGGGATATTTTTACACTGAGTGAGAACAGAACGCGCAATCACGGCTTCAAACTTGAACTGAAGCGTTACAACCGCAATATGTGTAGAAATTTTTTCACTTACAGTATCTGTGGTATGTGGAACGCACTTCCAGTGGAAGTTGTCAACAGTGAATCTGTTGACCAGTTCAAGTCAAGACTAGACAAAGTCTTGAAAAGTGGCCGTTTAGGGACGCAAAACAATTGAGCAGCCATGTGCGCGCTCGATTGCTAGTCCAAAGGTACCCTCATTGAATGGACCGTAAGGTCTTCTAGGGTACTTTCTTTCCTTGTAACTCCTTGTAAATCTCTGTCTCTCTCTTCTTCTATCTATCTCGCTTTCTTTCTCACTCTCTAATTCTCCCTCACTCTATTTCTCTCTCTATCTTTCATTCTCTTTCTCTCTCACTCTTTGTTCCCTTGATACACTCTGTTTTCCTCTCACTTTTTTCTCTTACTCTTTCTCTCTTTCTTTTTATCATTCTTTTTCTCTTTCGCTCGCTTTCTATTTTCCGCTCTCACTCTCTCTCTCTCTCATAAAGAAAGTAGAGAGAGGTGACGCCCCCTTGTCGCGGGAAGAGAGCTTGTGCCTACCCTTGACTTTTCGAGCTATGTCGGCGGGGGTACCTATCTTCTGGCACCCCTGGCAGGGTTTCCCTTGTCGATTTGGTGGGAAATTAGGTTCCAGACTAAGTGCGTCTTTTCTTTTTTTTATCCTACTCTATCCTTCATCTTTCTTTAAAAATTAATCCTATTTCTTCTACTTATACAAAAAGAAAAAACAACAAAAAAACAACCCCTATACCTATCATGTCACTCTTACCCTTTTTTCATCTATCCACATATAAGGACCTGGCAGCTACCTCACGCGTCAGAAGAGAGGCTTTGGAACCTCTATAAACAACGCCAATCGACGCTCACTGGTTGTGAGAGACTAGAACTTGAGGGGCCTTAGGCGTTGGGCACGATGAATGGGATGAGGGTAGTGCCCGGGTAACCCCTTTCCTGGCGCATAATTATTGACCATTCCCAGTGACCGTTGACGGGTGCCTCTGGTAGCATTGGTCCGTGGTGACGGCCCTTTGTTCCCATGTTGGTTGCCAGGCCAATAAAAAGCCTCGGGTCGAGTTGCTTGGTGTGGCGGGATATCCACTGAACGCTGCTCCGAGATCTTGGCCGTCGTGAAGGGAACTAGTAGGAGTTTAGTACAGGGTGTGCTCCGTTGTTCACCTGGTGAGAAATCGATGGCCCCTTCGGGGACCATCAGTGCTGCTTGGTTGGGAGCCACGGCACGCCGAGGTTTGACGACTCGGTCAGACGAACAGCAGCACAAGGAGCGTGCCTTCTGAAAGATCCGAAACCTCTCTGATCGATAGGCGGGAGCGACTCACGCGGGGCGAACTCACAACCCCCTTTCTTTTTTATTGAGTGGTCACAAAGTATTCAGAGTTATAAAGTGTTCAGCATGACTGGAAAGAAATGACCTGGTGCGTTAAAGTATACCTGCTCGACATGCCAAAAGGACAAGTGGTGCGTAGATTTTCCGGAGGGGTGTTTCTCAAAATGCCACCCTGGAAGTATCTGCACGGACTGCGTCCTTAGGGCAGAACTTCAGGAGCTTAAGGAACTTTTTAAATCTTCTGAGGAAAAAACACGACGGCTGGAAGAAAAGGTGAAAATCCTCGAGTCTGAGCATGTGACTCAAATCCGTCATCTCGAAGATATCATTTCAGAGATTAAAGCTACCAATGGACAGCAACAGCAACAAGAAACTCCCAACGACGTGGATGGCTCCTCTGTTGGGCCCTCATGCACCGCGTCGATAGAGATAGGCCAACCATCCGACGTCCCAGAGCCAGCAGCTGCTGGGGTTACTCAGGGCGTCAAAAAGAAGAAAAGGAAGAGTAAGAAAGGAAAAACAGAAGAGAAAGTAGAAACGGAAGAAAAAACGAAGAAGAAAAAGAAGAAAAGACCCAAAAAAGTGGGGAAGAAAGAGGAATCGAAAGAACCCATACTGAAAGGGAAGCCTCTGTCCTCTGAACCCAAATGCGCGAGGGTCATCGTGATCAGTGACTCCCAAGCGCGGGATCTACAACCCTTGCTAGTGGCCCGCCTTCGCACCAGTGTGAAGGTAAGCTGCCTTCCAGGAAGGGGGAACGGAGAAATAAGGGTGGAGGCTGAGAAATCTCAGATCTCTGAGAACTCAGTAGTTGCCCTCATGGCAAGTGGCAACGATCTCTACCTACGAGGAGGCAATGTAGGCGCCAGTGGGAAGATCGTGACCACGGTTATGGGAGGAGTTGACGACTGTGGGCTAAAAACCCGCAGACGTGTCGTGGTCGGGATACTCCCAAGACGAGGTCCATCCCGCAATGCTCACGCGAGGAACGTCTCCATAAACCAACGCCTGGGAGATCTTTGTACGGCGGAAGGAGTCTTTTTTGTAGACCCCTACCGCACCTTTTACGGGAGAAATGACCTGTACAAAAGGGACGGAGTGCATCTTTCCTTTAAAGGGAAAGCTGCACTCGCAAACATGATCCAGGATGTTGTGGAGCGGACCCAAAGAAGTGTCAGACCCCGAGTAAAGGAGGACGTACGCCAGTACACCCGTGTTACTCCAGGAACGACCTTTTCTGAAGTCACAAAAAGTGGAGTGATCCCGCCACAGAGAAAGAAAGCGGGAAACGGAAGAGCGTAGGGAGTCCTATAGTCGGGGACTCCCTAAAAGTTCTTCTGTTTAATGCGAGGTCTATCAGAAACAAGTTTCTAGAACTTCGTGGCCTCGTAGCAACAGAAGAACCGGAGATGGTGGCCATAACGGAGTCGTGGATAAAAACCTCAAGCCGAGATTTTGAAGGTGAATTCACGATTCCCGGTTACCAGCTCTTCTTGAAAGATAGGCCAGACAGAGAGGGTGGCGGTGTGATGTTGTATGTCAAGGATACTCTCAACTCGACGGATTGCAACATCGTATCCGACCATGAACTACTAGGTGTTGACCTAGAGATAGGTCCTGCCAAATACAGGACCCTGGTGCTATATAGGCCTCCTGCCCAACTCGTTGAAAAGGACAGAGATCTGTACCAGCTACTAGGAGAACTTGTGAAAGAAAGAGTGTGTATCGTCATGGGTGATTTCAACACACAAGTTGACTGGGAAACCAGAGAACCCTGTGGCGAGAACGCACTACTCCTGGAGTTCACGAGCAACGAGTTCCTCACTCAATGGGTGAGAGAGCCAACGAGAGGAGACAATATCCTCGACTTGGTTTTCACCTCTGAGGATGACATCGTTGAGGACCTCTCTGTTGGCGAAGAGCTCAGGGGCAGTGACCACCGACTAATTGGATTTGTAGTCAAAGTCCCCAAGGCAGAGCCTGCAACTAGTAAATCAAGGAAACTGGATTTGAGAAGAGCAGACTTTGCAGGTCTACGCGCGGGACTGACTGACGCGAGGCTAGAAGAGTGCGATGCTGTTGAAGACTCTTGGAACAGTTTCAAAACCACATTCATGAGTCTTCAATCGCGTTTTATCCCTCTGAAATGCCCCCGTCGGTCTTCTGTTCAACCAAAGTGGTTTACTCGAGAAATCGGGCAACTGCTTAGGGAGAAGAGAAATGTGTACCAGCAATCGAAGATCTCGGGTGACTTTGACGAATACCGGAGGCTAGCCAGGAGAGTGAAGTCCAGCATAAGGGCGGCTAAGCGGTCTGAGAAACTCCGAGTGGCGAGACTCTGTAAAGAGAATCCCAAGGAGTTTTTTGGATATGTGAACAGCCGTAAACCAATCCGTCGAACGATTGGCCCTTTGAGGAATGAGGAGGGGACATTAATACATTCAGAAGCAGAAAATGCAAACCTCCTCAACGACTACTTCTCTTCAGTGTTTACTGAAGAGTGTGGTCCCATTCCCCAGCCGACGGATTCCTACTCGGGGGAAAAGCTGGAGGCAATGGACTTCACCGAAGGAGAAATAAAGAAAAAGATCGCTGACCTAAAGACGAATAAGTCCCCTGGACCGGACGGGTTTCTACCTAAAGTGTTGAAGGAAGTGTGCGATGAAGTATCACGACATCTGTGCGCTATCTTTAACATGATAATCCGGACCAAATGCGTTCCTAGAGACTGGGGTGAGGCGGAGGTGACTCCTATCTTCAAGAAAGGAGACCGTAATCAACCGTCGAACTACCGACCTATCAGTCTGACTTCGATAGTCGGTAAACTCATGGAAAGCATCATGGTGGACAAAGTGACGTCGTATTTAGAGTCAAACCTGCTACTGAGGAGTTCCCAGCACGGCTTCCAAAGGCAACGGTCATTCCTGACGAACCTTGTGGAATTCTTCCACTTCGTTTTCAGTGAGAACGATCGGGACAAGGCGGTGGATGTGGTCTACATAGACTTTCAGAAAGCCTTTGATAAGGTACCACACCACCGCCTTCTCCGGAAAGTGCGAGCGCTTGGCATAGACGGAAAAGTAGCCGGCTGGATCGATAACTGGCTAAGTGGCAGACGGCAACGGGTGGTGGTAAATGGACAGTCTTCTGAGTGGGTGCCCGTTACTAGCGGGGTGCCTCAAGGTTCTGTCCTGGGACCACTACTATTCATCATCTACGTCAACGACATGAACGGTGACATGGTTGCCAAGATTTCCAAATTTGCCGACGATACCAAGCTTGGTATGAACGTTGCAAAGGATGGAAATACTGCCCGCCTGCAGGAAGATCTTGGGAAGATTGGGGAGTGGTCGGACACGTGGCAAATGCCTTTTAACGTGGGGAAATGCAAAGTGATGCATATCGGCCACAGAAACCCCCAATCTCAGTATATCCTTAAGTGCACTGCTCTTGAATCGAGTGACACTGAGAAGGACTTGGGTGTTACTATCACTAGTGACCTCAAGTTCTCGAAACAGTGCATTGAGGCGGAGAAAAAGGCCCAAAGGATGCTAGGATATATTAAGCGCCAGTTTGGTTATCGGAACCAGGAGATTGTACTGTGCCTGTACAACTCACTTGTCCGACCGCACCTGGAGTATGCCGTACAATTTTAGAGTCCTTCATTGCGAAAGGAGATCGCGAGATTGGAACGCGTACAAGCCAGGGCAACCTAGCTGATTCCCTCTATCCGACATAAAAGTTATGAGGATAGACTAAGGGAATTAGATCTGTTCTCGCTGGAAACCCGTAGACAGCGTGGTCAGCTCATCGAAGTTTTCAAAATACTTCGAGGGTTCGACAATGTTGACTACCGGGATATTTTCACACTGAGTGAGAACAGAACGCGCAATCACGGTTTCAAACTTGAACTGAAGCGTTACAACCACAATCTGTGTGGAAATATTTTCACTTACAGTATCTGCGGTATGTGGAACGCACTTCCAGTGGAAGTTGTCAACAGTGAATCTGTTGACCAGTTCAAGTCAAGACTAGACAAAGTCTTGAAAAGTGGCCGTTTAGGGACGCAAAACAATTGAGCAGCCTTGTGCCCGCTTGATTGCTAGTCCAAAGGTACCCTCTTTGAATGGACCGTAAGGTCTCCTAGGGTACCTTCTTTCCTTGTTGTTACTCCTTGTTGTTATTTTAGGCCTCTCTGTAGCTCTCTAACTTTTTCTTTTTTCCTCTCTTTCTTCCCTTCTCATCTATTTATCTTTCACACTCTCTCACTTTGTATTCTTTCCTCTCTTTCTCTCTTTCCTTCCCTTCCCCTCTCTTTATTTATTAAACTTTCTCTTTCTTCCTCTCTTTCCTTCACGTCACCTTTCTTTATCTCTCGTTTATTCACTTTCTCTCTTTTTCTCATTCTCTTTCTTTCTCATTCTCTATTTATCTCTCTCACATTCTCACTTTCTTTCTCTCTACCTCTATTTATCTCTTCATCTCTTTAGATCTCTCTTCATCTATGACACTATCTCATTCTCTCTCTCTCACTCTTCTCTTTCACTCTCTCTCTCTCACTTTCTCTTACTCTCACTCTTTCATTCTCACTCACTCTCTATTTCTCTCTTACTCTCTCTTTCTCCTTCACTCTTTTTCTCTCTCTCTATTTTTTCTCTTTCTTTCCCACTCTCTCTTTTACTCTCCTTCTCTCTCTCTTTCACTCCCTCTATTTTTCTCTCTTTCTCGTTTTCTTTATCTCTCAGACTCTTTCTTTTCTTCCTCTCTCACTTTTTATCTCTCCCTTTCTCTCTCAGTATTTATCTTTCTATTCCTTTCTTTCTTTCTCAATCTCCTGCTCTCTTTCTTTTTTCCTTATCTCTATTTTCTCTCTATCTCCTTCTCTATCACTCTGTTTCTCTCTCACTAATTTTCTCCATGACTTTTGTTCTCGCACGCTCTTATAGCCAGCCGTTGAACTACCGACCTATTGCTTAACCTCAATAGTCGGTAAACTCACGGAAAGCATCTTGATGGACAAAATGACGTCATATTTAGAGTACAACTTGCGATTGAAGAGTTCTCAGCACGGTTTCCGAAGGCAAAGGTCATGCCTAAGGAATCTTGTGGAATTCTTCCACTTCGTGTTCAGTGAGCACTATCGGGAAAAGGCGGTGGATGTGGTGTACTTAGACTTTCAGAAAGCCTTTGATAAGGTACCACACCGCCGCCGTCTCAGGAAAGTACGAGCGCTGGGCATAGACGGAAAAGTAGCCAGCTGGATCGAGAACTGGCTAAGTGGCAGACGACAACGGGTGGTGGTGAATGGACAGGCTTCTAAGTGGATGCCTAAAGGTTCTGTCCTGGGACAACTACTATTCATCATCTACGTCAACGACATGGACGGTGACATGGTTGCCAAGATTTCCGAATTTGCCGACGATACCAAGCTTGGTATGAACGTTGCAAAGGATGGAAATACTGCCCGCCTGCAGGAAGATCTTGGGAAGATTGGGGAGTGGTCGGACACGTGGCAAATGCCTTTTAACATGAACAAATGCAAAGTAATGCATATCGGCCACCGAAACCCCCAATCACGGTACTAGTAAATCCTTAAGGGCAATGCTCTCGAACGCACTGATACCGAAAAGGACTTTGGTGTAACAATCACTAGTGACCTCAAGTTCTCGAAACAGTGCATAGAGGCGGAGAAAAGGGTCCAAAGGATGTTAGGATATATAAAGCGACAGTTTAGATATCGAAGCAAGGAAATAGTACTCTGTTTGTACAATTTACTTGTCCGACCGCACCTGGAGTATGTCGTACAATTTTGGAGTCCTTCGTTTCGAAAAGATTTTTTTCTTTATTTCTCCTTCGGTGAAGTCCATTACTTCCAGCTTTTTCCCCCCGAGTAGGAATTCGTGGGCTGGGGGATGGGACCACACTCTTTAGTAAACACTGAAGCGAAGTAGTCATTAAGCAGGTTAGCATTTTCTGTATCTGACTGAGTTAATGCACCCTCCTCGTCCACTAAGGGCCCAATCCTACGATGGATTGGTTTACGGCTATTTACATAGCCGAAGAACTCCTTGGGATTCTCCTTGCAGAGTCTCGCCACTCGGAGTTCCTCAGACCGCTTAGCCGCCCTTATGCTGGACTTCACTTTTCTGGCTATCCTGCGGTACTCGTTAAAGGCACATAAGATCTTCTATCACCTGTACGCATTTCTCTTCTCCCTAAGCAGTTGGCCGATTTCTCTATTAAACCACTTTGGTTGAACAGAAGACCGACGGGGGCATTTTAGAGGGATACAACTTGATTGAAGACTCATGAACTTATTTTTGAAATTGTTCCACGAATCCTCAACATCTTCGCATACCGATAGCCTTACATCATTTAACCCAGCACGAAGGCTCGCAAAGTCTGACTTCCTTAAGTCAAGTTTCCTTGATTGACTGGCAACAGACCTTACCTTTGGGATCTTGACGGTAAATCTAATTAGCTGGTAATCACTGCCACCGAGCTCTTCGCCTACAGAGAGATCCTCAACGATATCATCCTCAGAGGTGAAGACAAAGTAGAGGATATTGTCACCTCTCGTCGGATCTCTGACCCATTGAGTGAGGAACTCGTTGTTGGCGAACTCCAGGAGTAGCGCGCTCTCGCCACAGGCTGCTCTGGTTTCCCAGTCAGCTTGTCTGTTGGAGTCGCCCATAATGATACACACTCTGCCTTGAACAAGTTCACCCAGCAGCTGGTACAGTTCCCTGTCCTTCTCAACAGGTTGGAAAGGGGGTCTGTAAAGCACCAGGGCCCTGTATCTAACAGGACCTATCTCTAGGTCAACGCCTAGAAGCTCGTGATCGGATATAATGTAGGAGTTCGTAGATTTGATTGTATCCTTGACATACAACATTACACCGCCACCCTCTCTGTCTGGCCTATCTTTGTGGAAGAGCTGGTAGCCAGGAACCGTGAATTCGCCTTCATAGTCTCGGTTTGAGGTTTTTAACCACAATTCTGTTATGGCTACCATTTCGGGTTCTTCCGTCGCTACGAGGCCACAGAGCTCAGGAAACTAGTTCCTGATTGTCCTCGCATTGAACAAAAGAACTTTCAGGGAGTCCCCTAATGTAGGACCCCCTATACTCTTCCGTTTCCCGGCTTCTTGGTTGTCGCGGTGGCACCATTTTTGACAACCTGCGAGAAGGTTGTTTGGGAAGTGACTCGGGCGTACTGGCGTACGTCCGCCTTCCCAATGGGCCGGATACTCCTTTGGGTGCGCTCCACGACATCCTGAATGAGGTTTGGCTAGGAAAGCCTTGCCCTTGAAGGAGAGGTGCACCCCGTCCCTTTGGTAGAGGTCTTTTCTACCATAGAATACGGCGTAGGAGTCGACAAAAAAGACCCCCTCCGCCGTACAGAGGTCTGCAAGGCGCCGGTTTAGCAACATGTTCCTCACGTGGACAGTCCGGCTTGGACCCCACCTCGGGAGCATCCCCACCACGACGCGTCTGCGGGTTTTCAATCCACAGTCATCGCAGCGCCCATAACCGTCTTTATAATCTCGCCTGTAGGGCCTAACCTACCTCCTCTGAGGTAGAGGTCGTTGCCACTTACCATAAGGGCAACGACTGAAGTCTCAGAAATCTGAGACTTCTCGGCCTCAGCTCTTACCTGCTTATTCCCACAGCCTGGGAGGCAGCTTGCCTTAACGCTTGTGCGAAGGCGGGCCGCTAGCAGGGGCTGCAGGCTCCGTGCCTAGGAATCACCCACAAGGCTGATCCTGGCACATTTGCCTGCTGAGCTCGGGGTCTTTATTTTCGGAGGCAAGCTCTCCGATTCCTCTCTCTTCCCCATCATGGTCTTTTCAGGCTTTTCTTTTTTCTTCTTCCTCTTCTTCTTCTCTATCATCTTTCCCCCCTTGTCATCCTTTTCAATAACTTCTATTTCTCTCTCTCCCTCTTTCTTCTTTCCCTTTTTTGTCTTTCTTTTCTTTATATATATATATATATATATATATATATACGAGTATATAAAACCCAAGGGTACACATGTAGATAAGTGTGTACCGTAGAGTTGAAATAGTAAAAAAGAAACAGCAGAATACACTAACTTTAGCTTTCTCTCTCACATTCACTTTCTCTAACACTCTCTCTTTATCTCTCACTCTCTGTTTCTCTCTCTCTTTCACTATCTTTCTCTCTCACTTTCTGTTTCTCTCTACCTCTCTCTTTCCCTCATACAATCTCTTGCTAACTTTTTCTATTACGCTATCCCCCATTCTCTTTCTTTTTATCTCCCATTTTCTTTCTTTTCTCTCTCTCTTTATTTCTCTCATAACCTTATACTCTCTCTTTATCCTTCTCACAATCTTATACTCTCTTTTTCTCTCCTTTATCTCTTTCTTTCTCTTCCTTTATCTTTTTGTCACGTACACACACACACACACACTCCACCTCTTTGATTATCAACCTACTAGTATATTTCTTCTCCTCCAACCACCTCCACATTTTAACCGAGCCACTTTTTCTCTCAAACGCATAGAGTCTCCTACTGCTGACCTTCATAGACTCCCCGTAAGAGGCGCGGCGATTTGCCTCCCTGGCCGCCGTGCTGACGGGACTCTTCGCCCCGTTCGGCCCCATCTTAGCCTCTTCTTCTTTCTTTCAGCACACTGAGCCTAAATAAGGACTGTGCTTAAAAACTATTAAATAAAAAAAAAAACCTTCATATAACTCGGGTACTTAATTTACCCACTCGAGAAGCCGCCACCTTCCATTAAACCTGAAACTTGTCGCCATGGCAACAACTGCGTCGCTCTTGTCATTAATTTCAACCATAGTGAATTTTAATAAAAAGTGGAATGTTGCTTCTTCTTAGTAGGAATTTAATCACTTTGTTTCTATTTAATGACGAACTAGAACGGGAAAATATCAAGTAAACCATTCTCATCGTAATAATTATAATTTTAGTATTATTATTATTATCATTATTAAAACTAAATAATGAAAATCAACAAGGTTATCTTGGGCAGAATTTGGTGTAGTTAAGGTAATAAAAGTAACCGTTAGATTAAGTAAATTCTTGTGGAATTTATATAGCTTGATTAGACTAAAAAGTAGCCTCGTAGCTTTTCCATACATTTAATGGGAGGTTTTATTTAAAAGAAAATAAAACTGACAAGATAATTTCAGCGAGAAATTTGAGAAGAGAAACTTTATAGAAATATGAAAGTGTTGAAGTTATGAAAAGTGAAATTAAACGTAAAATCCATTGCCCGAGTACCGAAAGGGTGAAATCACTCGCTGGCGAGCGAGAGTGTACGCAACTCTCCTGAATTTGTAAGAAAGTTTTAAATAAATAAATTGGTACTTTGAGAGCACTTATATCTCAGGAAGGTCATTCAAGTGGTATTGAAGCTATCAACTTGAGACTGATGCCATCAAAGGGTGATGGAAGTCTTCAACGGAACATTGACGCCGTCCAAGGTTTATAGAAGTTATCCACTGTTTATAGAAGCCATCCAGCTAACAATGAAGCTATCCGGGGCTTATAGACGCCTAATAAGAATCCTTTAAGCTATCTACACTGCTTATGGAAATCATCCATGGGATAGAGGTAACGGCGATGTTTCTGCCAAGAACGTCACCCCAGAGGATACCACGCTTGAACGTTTGGTTGCGAGGTATCTGCCCCCTAAACTTCTTCAGTACCTGTAGTATTCTGCATGCACTTCTTAGAGGCCACATCGTGTTACACTGGATATGTACCGGTATACACCAATGGTTCCAAGGCCGAAAGGGGAGTTGACATCCCTCTTACTTGAAGCCGGCGGGGCTCTTCCGAGTCCTACATCTGTCTTCGCGGCCGAACTGAGTGCACTATGTAACTCGCTAGTGGAGATCATGCGACTTTTTTTCCATTTGGACGCTGTTTTGTAATGCAAAGCGACTCACAAAGTACTGTAAGTCCCTTGGGTCATTGGAAACTACACACTCCCTGGTTTACAGTATTGTGATGCCATGCGGTGATTGTTGTGAGGGGCGCGCTGATGACGTGCCCAAGGTGTTTGAACAAGCTGAGCGACCGGATAGGCGTTTCTTTCCGCCCCACTCGGAAGAAATAGCAGAGATCAGGTTAGCTCTTAGGTCTGCCTGGCAAAGAAGATGGTAGACGGCGGTCAGTAACTTAAATTCGCGTCCATTGCACCCTGATTTTTCCCATGGACCTATTCAACAATCGTTCAGCGGTATCAAGTCATTTCCGAAACGAACAGGCTCGCGGGACGCAGTGCCATTTGTTGGAGCGCTCCCCTGAACCTATCTGCGAAGTATACCCCCTCCCCCTCCCGAATGCAAGCTAGTCTTTGGTTGAATAACAGCCTGGGTAAGCTTCGAGTGCACTACCTGTCCCAAAGCTGTATCAGGCAAAGTCGCTAGTCGTTGCCGCTCGTCTCTTGTACTGTGATTGGGAAGTGGGGAGTTTTGCAGACCGAACAATAGTGGGATGGAGTTTATGGTTTGGAAAGACGGGGGACCTCCTCATATTATATATATATATATATTTTTTTAATTGTCTGTGTCGCCTTTAAGTATCAGGTAAGCAGGCCTTCTCTGAGACAGGGCCTGCCTTTTATTATTTTGTTTTTGTCGTTTTTATTTATAGTTTATTGATCTGTTATTGTTTAGATTATTTTTTTATTTGTTTTATTTTCAGGTAATCTAAAGATAGACTTATATTTTGGATTTCGGATGCTGCACTCTCGTCGGTAGATGCCAGAAGGGAGCGTAAAATAAAGAAAAAAAATCACCCACAGTGAAAGGCCGCCTTTGTGTACCTACCTCCTAACCTGGAATCGCTTTCTTAAAAAGAAGTCAAAAAACAGCTATTCTCTTTACCATTGTTGATAAAGACAAAACAAATAATAATTAAACAAAAGTAAAAAGAAATGACTGAATAACTACTGGCTTAAAAATAATTAAAAAGATGCGATAAAATAAGAGCGAATATCCTTCAAGCATTCTCAAATAAAAATCACAAAAAATATTTGTTATTTATTCGAACTGAAGTTCATAAGTCAAGTGGTATTTTTGTCTTATAAAGTCAATAAAGCTGAATAAATTTTCTCCTGTATATGTATAATTTGACCTTAATAATAATATATCGGCGAAAGAATTAAATTTGAAAATAAACTAAAAAAATGTCTAAGCCAAAAGAATCTCACCAAAGAGTTTTCATGCAATAAAATACATATCGCACAATAAAAATTATTTAATTAATAACTAATGGTATTTAATGATTACTAACTCTAAAAACAGTCTTTAATAGCAAATGATAAGTTAACCCACTTATATCTTGAGCCCGAAGCCTATATATGGATTATAGGCCAACAGAAGTCTGTATAGAGTTTAAATGCCACCAGAAACCCATATATGAACTTTTTTTAATATTGATATATCGATTATTATAAGCCACCAGAAACCTTTATTTAGATTATAGGTCAACAGCAGCCTATATACGTAAGTAGGCCAACATCATTTCGGGCACATCTTATATAATAACTGAATTCCTGCAACCGTTCTCGTTTAAACCACGTCAGTGTCTGATGCAAGTTAAAGTACCGTTTAGTTTTTGCTTAGTGTCGCGTCTAGGTTGGTGAGGGGAGGATGCAGGCATATCCTTCGTCGATGTGCATTCTAGTCACCTCACATCCAGTCAACTGTGCCTCTCCGATCGAGAATTAATTAAGACACTTATTGGAGCATTGCATACTTTTTTTCACCCGTGACTCGCTTCCACCTTTGCAAGGTAAAGTAGATGATATTGTTCGGCACTTCTTTAGTTGGTTGGTTGTTATTTAGGGAAAGAGACTAATCCTACCTACTTGGTGGCAACTTAGCGGGAGAAAGTTGGAAGACTCGTCTGCTGCTCGGAAACCACTTATAGAAAACTTCATTGCCATCAATGAGAGTGATCGTCGTTGTTGTTGTTGTTTACTTAAGAAACAAACTATAACATGGCAATCCCCACGAAGGAGCTTGTGAGGGTTGGTATAAAAGTAATCAAATTGGGAAAATAAACATGGAACAGGACACGCGACTCTTCAGAACCTGCCTTCCACAATTAAAGCAAATACCCGGATGTGAGATGAAGCAAGGTTGTCTGTGCTACACCGTACACCTCGTTGCTTGGGGGTTCCTTAAGAAGAAAAGGGGGCGGAAAACCTCTCAGGGTTCATTTCAATAGAAAACCCAGAATTATTTTACTCTGTAATTATGCGACTCCTCCATGCATTCGTTAAACTTGAGAAATATCGCATTAATCATTAATGCCCCTAACGCCCTACCCCTTTCTCCTACTATAATTATGCCTCTCTGCTACCCGATTTCATTTTTATATCCTCTTTGTCCAAATCTCGAGGACGTCGTAGCTTTGGGGATGGTACGCTCTCTCCTGGACGCCACCGCCTCAGAGCTAAACGGTTTAAATTCGACGCAAAAGCCGACTTCTAATTATCAGCCTATGGCTAAAAAGGGAGGTCTTCCTTGTCTGCACCTCTCTCTCTCTCTCTCTCTCTCTCTCTCTCTCTCTCTCTCTCTGGATTAGTAGCTGGTTAAAAAACAGGGAGCAGAGAGTGATAATAAATGGCGTGAAATCGGACTGGGTATCTGTTACCAGCGGTGTTCCCCAGGGATCAGTCCTGGGGCCTATTTTATTTACTATATACATCAATGACATAGACGTTGGAATAAATAATATCATATCTAAATTTGCAGATGACACGAAAATAGGTAACTCAGTATTATGCGAAGAGGACAGGGCTAGCCTGCAAGCTGATATAAATAAAATTACCGAATGGTCTGAGAAATGGCAAATGCCATTTAATATCGACAAATGCCAAATCCTTCAGTGCGGAACAAAAAACAAAAAATACACCTATACAATGCAAGGCGGCTTAATAAACACAACCCCGCAGGTTAAAGATTTAGGAGTAATTATTACAGAAAACTTAAAAACATCAAACCAATGCGCAGCTGCTGCAAACAAAGCTAACACAGCACTAGGATTTATAAAAAGAAACTTTACTTATAAAAGCGAGGAGATAATTATGCCACTATATAAAAGTATTGTCAGGCCCCATCTCGAATACGCTGTACAGTTCTGGGCCCCTTACTTAATAAAAGACATAGATAAATTAGAAGCTGTACAACACAGAGCGACAAAACTTATCCCGTCAGTACGTAACAAACCTTACCACGAGAGGCTAAAAAAACTCAATCGATTTTCCGTCAGAAAACGAAGACTAAGGGGGCAGCTTATAGAGTGCTTCAAAATACTTAAAGGATTTAACAACGTTAATGCCAATAACTTGTTCACACTGACAGGGGAGTGTCCCACCCGTGGACATGATTCAAAACTTCAGGGTAAAAGAGCCACTATGGATGTAATAAAAAACTTCTTCACTTACTCGATTATTAATGATTGGAATAATTTGCCAAACAAGGGAGTGGACAGCAGCACTATAGATTCATTTAAAATGAGATTAGACAAACACTTAACAAATATTGGAATTGTTTAGCATAAGCTACAAAATAAAATAATATTACAAAACTATAACTCTTTCAGGTGTATGTAAGTGGTTTTCACATTCATTTCATTTAATTACTATTCAATGCAAATTTCCTTCAGGTACTGTCTTCTTACACCTGCAAGGTATTTTTCCCAAATTATTTCATGTACGGCTTTTGCCGGAGGGAGTGGAGGGTGGGGAGAGCCTAAAACTTTTCTATCCTTTACTTCTACTATTCTATGTGTAAGTGGCAGTAGATTTAAGGCCAGATCACCTTAGTCTGGGCCGTAAGGCCCGTGTGATCTGTGTATCTATGTAACTCTATGTAACTCTCTCTGCCATGTGTCATGTGTCTGCTCGATTGCTAGTCCAAAGGTACCCTCTTTGAAGGACCGTAAGGTCTTGTAGGGTACTCTCTTTCCTTGTTTCTCCTTGTTACACTCTCTCTCTCTCTCTCTCTCTCTCTCTCTCTCTCTCTCTCTCTCTCTCTCTCTCTCTCTCTCTCTCTCTCTCTCTCTCTCTCTCTCTCTCTCTCTCTCTCTCTCTCTCTCTATCCTTTACTTCTACTATTCTATGTGTAAGTGGCAGTAGATTTAAGGCCAGATCACCTTAGTCTGGGCCGTAAGGCCCGTGTGATCTGTGTATCTATGTAACTCTATGTAACTCTCTCTCTTTTCAAATGAACCTTATATATTACTATGAAAGTGCCGCGTTAGGTAGGATTTATCATACGCAACTTTGACAAAATAGAATGACAGAAATAAGGTATTAAATAAAGGAAACTTATACTCCTTCACCAATTTGTATTCGGAGGTTTTGTTGGTATCCGCCACTGGGTAGTTTCAAAGAGAATGAAAGTTGCCCTTCATCCCCCTAAGGGTTAGTTGTTAATACTTAACAATAAGAACCAAAAATCAACAATGGAAGGGGGGAGATCTGTCTAGAATGGGCTGAAGATGGATGTGAAAATGGGTGGAAAATATATAGTCGTAGATCCAACTGTGTCCGTGAGTACTGTGAGAGGATGTAATCCTCCAATTGCAGGTCACAGCATGGTTGCCCAAGCTAGACCTGGCACCCCCTTGTGGGATCTCGAAGGGAAGAGAGCAAGATCGCCGTAAAGTGAACTTTTCAGGTCCTTTTGCGAGCGAGCCCGGTAGTGATTTAGGCGTTCGAGGATATCGCGAGGTTAGGTTAAGTTTAAGGCTAAGGTTAGGTTAGGACAGCGACTTTGCAAAACTGGACATATCACAAAACTTTCATTAGCATCTTCGCGTTACCGTTGGCGCTGTAATAAGCGTGAATACAATTTGTGTTGGATTGCGAAAAGACATTGGGTTAGAAGAATGAAAAATATCTTTTGAGACAATCTTTTATTTCATTCACGCATAATGCAAAGGGTTGACATTTTTTTAAGAGCTTAAAATGTCAACAGTAGCCTTAACTCATTGGAATAACTTTCTACGGGAAGTGTGCGCCAGTTCCTTGCTCCCAAACCTAACCTAACTTGCATAGAGGCTCTACTCGCACTACAAGCCTCGCGATAGCCTCGAACGCCTAATTCGCTGCCTGGCCTTTCCCCCAAAGATCGAACTTTTGTTCTGCCGAGAGGAGAGTGAAATGAATGTCATCCACTGGAAGTAAGAGTTGGAAAGAACGCGGTGTCAAACTCCGAGCCCAGAGCATAGTTCTATGCAGTTTATCTAGAACTCAGACTTATCCTCAATAAAATAAATTTACTAAATGCACTTATCTTATCGCACCTCCTGTTTTTTTTCCTTCGAGAAAACAAAGCCTAAGCGATAAAAAACTAGAGACAAAAACAAAAACCGAATCTGTAACCCGAGAAAGTCGAAAACTTTCCATCTGCTGAGTTGAGTCCAATCAAAGCGATTTTATGTAAAAGTTGCAGAGCTGTATATGCGCGCACACACGCCTCCAGAACTACCTAATGCACGTCCATATTTTTTTCTTTTCAACGATCACCAGACAGGCACCCAGAGAGATAACACTGTGGGTGCAATACAATCGTACGATCATCGTGGGCAAGTAGGCTTTGATACAAATGTAAAGTAATAATATTCACCTACCCCTGAGCGATGGTAAAAATAAACTAAAAGGAACTTCAGTCTTAGGGGTAAATCCCACAAGTTTTCTATCACAACTTTTCATCTCTGCTGGGAAAGATAGATAGAATGAGAGGTGATCGTATTAATTAATAATCATGGCTTTAGCTATATCAAATATCGGAACATTTTTTTTAATCTCTATTTAGCGATAGTAATAAATAATAATACTATTTCCTCCCTCTTTCCAACTTGTGTTGATAACTTGTTTTGAGCAGATGTTCTCAGTCAGTTCTGAATACTGATGTTTGGTTTGTTGTTTTAATCATTCGAGTATTAACAAAAAGATTCAACCGAGATTATATTCATGCTCTAAGATTTATATCTTTCAACCTGTTTCTTCATCTCCTTTAATTTCTTTAACTTACCCAATCTCGGTACGTCTTCTGAAATTAGCTTTTGTAACGAACGAGGTTCCTAAGGAAAGTAATTAGGCATTAGGAAAAGTGTGGACGTATATACTTCTAGGAACAAAAAGAGGTATTGGATTAGTTTGGGGGGTTTTGTGGGATATCCAAATTTAGAAGTTGGATAAGAAAATTCGGATCTTGCCAAGAATAGTGAACCAAACATTATTCATGTTAAGAAAGGCGAACCCAAAGGTATTGGATTAGCTATTTTTGACACGATCCGATTCAACCTCTACAGTGCAAGAATCATTTTGGAGTATTAAAAGACACTCGAACCGTCAAGTATGCAAATAAAGTGAGGATTTTAAAAACAACACGTTATTACTCAACAGATAACTATGATTCAATACCTAAATTAATTCAGCGTAAAATAATTAACTTGTAAAATGCACATTAAAATCACTCTAGGCAGGTAGACTCTTGCCTATAAGTGAGCTGGTCCGAGGTGCCTTCATCAGCCTATCAGTATTATGCAGTATAGCAATAATAACTGGCATTAAAAGCTAATGTGTGTTGCTGTATCTGCCGATGCGAGAATCTTTAAATTTTCCTCTTCAACCTCACAATTTGAAAAATATTATAATAATCCACCAAGGACTCCTAAAATTCAATGAAAGGTTATTTAATTTAGATTTATTTCAGTTTACCTCTATTACGTAAACAATACTCCTCCTAAAATTCAGTCTTATACAGCTGCAAAATAAACTGAAAAAACTAGCGGGAATATTTTAATAAATTACACATACAATACCACTTAAATTCTCTCTTATACAAATATAAGGTTATCCCTTAATTAATGTCCGAATTTGAGGTATTATTTTAGTCGCGTGCGCTTAGTCAGATGTCGGTCAGTCGGTCCCCGTTTTGCTTCTTTTTTTTTATTTCGGTAATGACATTGTAACTATTTGGCTAATTGGAACGAAATTTGAAACCCTTATGTTGTGTTACATTTTCTTTCGAATGATATAATTGCTAAGGTCCTCTCAAGCTTAGTCCAGCAATTATTAAAAGTTTTGAATGTCGTAAGATCATAAATCCTAATAAGTGAGAGCACCCATGTATACACTGGCATAGCCCTAGTGCGACAGGATATATGCTCCCAGAAATACAAACGCAATAATCTATGTGCTGTAGAAGCTTTGAGAGCAGAAGCGTGGTGACAAACACAGGCGGGTGATAATATCCTCTAGAGTGGATTCCTGGACGGAACCATAGACGCCATCGGCCAAAGATTTACCCCGAACTCGCGAAGGAGTTCCCTAACTTAAACCTGAAAGGTTTAGGGCATTATTGGTGTCTCTAGTTTGCATAGGTACTATCGAAATCGGCCACAGACGAGAAGAGAGCTGTTGGTAACCAGGAGAAACTTTGAACCTCCGTGTCCAATCATATCTTGCATTGTGTACGGCTTAAAGCCAGTGGCATCTCACCCCGTGACAAAGAGACTCTCTATAGGAGACCTGCGGAAGGAACCAGTCACCTACCAGAGACCGGTGTGGTGGATCGATTTCCCCCGCAATAGATGCTCGAATGTTGAAGAAAAAATCTTTCATTTATAATCAATCTTTGAACGTAGCGGTAGAATAAGAGGATGATAGCCCAAGCATTACCTTACGTGCTGAATGTCACTGTGTGTATAATGTCGATGGGGCAGGTACAAGAAAACCTAAGCCTATTTTCAGGTACAGCGTCGGTTGACTACAAAACCAAGCGATTGATGCAAGTCTACCACTTTCAGGAGAGCCCAATTTAAGACCAGAAATTGTTGATGGCTATGAAGAGGCCAAACGTGCACCACCTTGATATTGACCAAAGAGCACTAAAACCTGTGCGTATTTGCATTTCTGAATTTCTGAGAGATCCTCAATTCCACGCACGTGTGAGGTGTGGTGGCAAAATTGGACAAGAAGAGGGCGTCCTGCATGGAAGTTTCCTCGGTGTCGCACGCTTTGCCCTTAGTATCAACGGTATCACCTCGTTGATACCGGAAGATGTTCTTGCTACGATTTGAGTAGAGGAACTTTCGATCTCTTTTGCTGCAACCCAGATGCCAACTTTGGAACGTCGAATCCAAAAGGGATTAGACCGCATCCCTTGGTATTCCGAAGCGCGCAGGTTTCGGTTTCTTTGGCAAATACTAAGGTAGTACATTTCTGCCGCCATTCAAGGCTCCATCCCGATACGGACTTGTTCCAAAACAGAGTTTACTGGAAGTGGTGCATTTGCACTGTTTCCTTTGTTCTTGTTTTTTACCTACGCCTCATCTGGAACGCTCATATTCGTAGCATTTGGGTATTTTACACCCGTGCCATGAACATTCTTTGGTCTGTGACGTTCATCACTTAGGGTGCTGATAGGGCTACTGTTTTACATATCCGCAACCAAGCGTGGGTTGCGGAAAGTGGACTATATCCACTACACCAATCTCCGTCTGGTGATTGGGGCCTTCCAACGTCTCCCATGTAGCGTCTACTGGCAATACTAGCGGGGTTACACTTGCTCTACGCCATACAGAGTGCATTATGACCTTATACGCGTGTGGAAGGCATCTCTCCCATTCGCCAACGGCTCTCACTGCATCCGCGGCCTACCGACGGTGCCAATGCCGCCCAAAGACGTCAGTCATACCCTAGGCCTGGTGCACACAGACTTGTGGAATATTTGACTTCATGTAGGAGGCTGGTATCCTAAATTTGTTTTATTCTCTTTGGTGCTGGTTGCATGCTTCTGCGCTTGGGGGGGGGGGGAAACCTCTCACCGACACCGGACCAAGCTTCCTTCTTGCTTTTGTATCGTCTCTTGATTAATTTTATTTTTAGTGGTTTGCGTTTGTTTGTCTTAGTTTTGTGGTGGTTTATTGTCATTTATTGATTTATATTTTTTTTAATGTAGCATATTATTGTGCTGAAATTAATTACGATCGGGTGCGTGCCTATAAATAAAAGAAATCAGAGCTTGTTGGAGCCGGCGCTCTAGATAAGGCTTCTGAGACGCACTAAAAGAGATCGAAAAGTCTTCTGTGTAGATCATGGTAACTTCCACTGTCAGCGGTATCACCTCGTTGATACCTGAAGATGTTCTTGCTACGATTTGCTACCGTTGATGCTTAAAACAAAGAAAGTGACACCGAAAACACATCCTTTCGAGACATTTTCCTCTTGCCTCCATGCTTAGAGGCCTCCACCAACCCATAGGTGTCTTTGACGATTCTCATAAAAGCAAAGATAGAAAAATGGGGATGCGTCACCTCACCTCCATAGAATTGAAGTTCTCCGTGATTCCGCATCGCCATACTGTATCATAGGCCTTCTTCAATCCAGAAATATCGAGGTGAAATCTACCTGCGAAGGGAAGCGTCGCTGATAGCATTCTCCAGCCGGATCAGAGTAAGATATACGTTGCTGTATCCCGTTTCTGCCCCCCCTTGTGTCTCAAGGACACAAAAGAGGAGAATACAAGTGGTGCAGAACAAATGTGTGTACCTAATCCCAGGTACACGCAGGTGAGAAAGAAGACGCCAAGAATAGCTGCACAGGGAAGTGGGGCTAAGACCCATTAACATCATCATCGAAGAACGGACGAGGAAAATGCAAGAACTGGTTAATCAAGGAAGAAATCATTCAAATGATTAACCAGAACAGAAGAGCTAGAAGTCGCGCCAGATTTCCAAGCTCCGGTAGCCAAGTGGCTGGTGGAGACGAATTTCCGTTCTATGCATGAAAAAGTGTTATATTACCATAAAATAAGAAAACAAAACCGAATAAGACCATAGACTCCGAATTGTAACTAAATTACCGATTACGACAAAAATCTACCAACCAAGACTCATTTAAACCAAAAGAGACAAGAAGAAAGAACTACAGAAACTAGGTCCATCAAAGACCTCAAGGTCTGTTCAAGGCCACTCCGCTTATAGAAGGTGTTAAACTATCACTTTCTAACGTTAGTGTATAATGCTGCTTTTTTTTTACTATTTCAACTCTACGGTACACACTTATCTACATGTGTACCCTGGGGCTTTATATATATATATATATATATATATATATATATATATATATATATATATATATATATATATATATATATATATATATATATATATATATATATATATATATATATATATATATATATATATATATATATATATATATATATATATATATGCATACTGTTTTTTGTTGTTTTTTCTTACTATTTCTATTATACCATACACATTTATCTACATGCGTAACATTTGGCCCTTTTTTAACATACCTTTCTTACTATTTCAATTCTACGGTACACACGTATCGACATGTGTACCCTTGTCATGCAGGTTCAGTTATTCCTCAAATGCACGAACACGCTTCTCCAACCCAGAGGGGGTGATAGGACAGTACTCTCTTTTCCCGCAGGCGTCGCCTGCTACTGATGAAAATATTTATATATAGGACATTGTCGTGGTATGACATTATATTATATCAATACCATATTATATCTATGGGGGAGGGACCGATAACTTAAAGGCGAACCGACAAAGGGACGGAACGCCACGAGTTTCGACGGCGGAATAGCGAGAAAGAGTGCAACCAGGTCAGGTAAAATTTAGGCAATGGCAAAGCTCAAGGTTATTTAAAGAGGCCTATACAAAAATATAATTTTATTAACATAAAAATGAGAGGATTGATAGGCAAAATTAGATCAGAGAATCAATGGGCAAAATTACATCGGTAAACGAGAGGGGGAATGGTAGTTATGCATCAAACTATGAAGTTAAAATTTAATGTATTACAGGAGGAGACTATTCAAATGGGGGGAATTAACTCAAATTGGTTACTGAAGAGGGAGTGGGGATGGTTTACGGAGGATTCCGGGTGAGACGTCAGGGTAAGGCTTTACGGATGTCTTCGCACGTGAGGCGAGGGCGCTCGGAGCTTCTGAGCGGGAAGTTAAAGTGATGACGGTTCTCCAAAAAAGGATGGGGGTGGTAACGTCCGGCCTAGGAGAAAGTATTTTGGCCACCCGAAAACGAGGGGCAAACGAGGAGGGCTTTGACAGGAGTTGATGAGTGAAGTCGGAAAAATCGATCGGTAGCAATCGTTAAATTTAATTATTTCACTGGCTGGGGCTAATTCCAACACACAAAAAGTTTAGCCGTCAATTTGCTTCGTTATAAGCACCTGACTTGGAACTAGGAGAATCTTCTTGGGTCCAGGCGAGACTTCTCAACTCTGTCTTTCGTCATGAGAGACGAGCACTATATATGTCCGAGGCTCTCCCCGCGGAGGTTAGTGGTAAACAGCTCTACTCTCGAATGGCCTCGAATCTTCTTGCCGATGCGATTCTAACCCGTGTAAAGGGGGTCCGTTGTGGACGCGGTTTGAGGCTACCGCTTGTGGAAGGTGGGGTGGGGGTAGGCTTACCAATTTAAGCCTAACAGAACCTTCTCCAGCGCATGGAACTTCCGTGCTGGAAAAGAAATTCCACGTGGAATTCCCCCACAGACATACAGACATCAAGTCTGTTTTTAAACATATTAACTGACGTGCTTTCTACTACACGGTTGAGCAGGCTATTCCATGTTTGGGTGATCTTAAAGGTGAGGTAATTTTGAGCTATAGAGAGTTAAATCGCTTGTTCACTAATTTTAAACCGTTTTGGCGTGTGTTGGCCCTTTCTTCCATCTCGAACAATAGTCTGTAATCAATATTAGTAAATCCTTTTAAGATTTTGAGTACCTCAATCAATTGTCCATGTAATCGTCTACTTTCAAGAGATAGTAGGTTTAATGAGCGCAATCTATCTTCGTACGGTTTGTTTCAGATTCCAGGTACTAGTTTAGTATCCCTACGTTGCACTCTTTCTAACTACGCTATATCCTTGTTTAGGTAGGAGACCCAAAATTGAACCGCATATTCGAGGTGTGGGCGCACGAGCTCTTTCTATAGTGGCAGGATTATATCTTTCGATTTGAAAGTAAAATTCAAAGCAATATATCCTCGCATTCGGTTTGCTTTTTTGCAAGCTTCTGCGCATTGTTTCGATACTTTAAGGTCCTCCGAGATTAAAATCCCCAGGCCTTTTTCTAAGTTAACGGATTCAAAGATTTGGCCTTTTATATGGTATTCTACTTTTACGTTATGACATCTTAAATGCATAACCTTGCATTTACCTATGTTGAAGCCAATTTCCGCCCATTCGACAATTTATTAAGGTCTCTTTGCATTCGCTCTACACGAAGCTTTCCAGCTTCGTGTCATCTGCAAATTTAGAAATCCTACTAAACACTGCATTATCCACGTCGTTAACGTAAATAATAAATTATAATGGGCCCAGGACTGATCCCTGTGGTACCTCGCTGGTGAATGGCCCACTCTGAACACGCCCCATTTAGAACAACCCGCTGTGAACAATTTGATAGCTAGTTTTTAGTCCATTTAAGTATGTTACCCCTCACTCTAATTGTTCTAATTTTCATCAATAGCCTTTCGTGCGAAACAGTATCAAAGGCCTTTTTTAAAGTCAAGGTACTCGTAAATTATATCCGCCGCTTTAGTTTCATCGTAGATGCAAATCATGTTATGAAAAAATTCGAGTAAATTGGTTAGGCACGAGCGCCCCCGTCTAATAATTATCGATTCCAAGAACTTTCCAAATACAGAAGTTAGGATGATGGGAGGGAAATTAGTAGGCTCAAATTTATCCCCTTTTTTAAATATCGGAGTAACATTTGCACGCTTGAACTCTATTGGAACTAGGCCTTCCTCTTTTGATCGATTGAAAATCGTGCAGAGCTGTCTTGCTAACTCATTTTTTAGTTCTTTAAGATAGGTTGGGTACACCCCATCGGGCCCGGGTGCCTTCGATTTTTTTAATTTTATTAATATATGTGAGAATCTCCCCTTCATTTATATTTCTGTTGGATAAGATATTTCTTCTTTCAAGATTTATGTCCTCGCCTAGTATTGCTAATTGTGTTACGTCCTCAATAGTAAAAACGCTCGAGAAGTGTTCATTTAATATTTTAGCAATTTGTTCTGGGACGTCCGTCTTAACACCATCTTTACCTCTGATCGGCTATATTGAACCCTTTATGGGCTTTCTACTGTTAACGTAACTATAAAATCGTTTCGGTTCCTACTTCGAACCGAAATGTATTTTTCCCGATTTGTTATCGTTTCAAGATTGGAAGAAAGAAGAAACAAAAGATACGAATCACACACACTACAAAATAAACAAAAACGATTGAACTAAGCACTAAAGTATAATTTTTAAATAATAAAACAACAGAAAATGCATATTTTAACATACAAAGTAGATTGATATTTTGAAAACAAATAGCTTGAATGCCAGTATAATAAAAACTATCCACAACAACAATAAAAAAAACTCACAATAGAAGGAAATAAATGAAAGCGATAGGCCTCACCACCAGGCACCTAGCATCTCTTTGCACCCTCCAACACTACTTGCCTCTTCACCACTATTATTTCTTCTATAAATCCACACACCCTTTTTCCCCGTAAAGCATAAACACAGACTTACCATTAATTGTAATTGTACAAGCTCGAAACGTTGATAATCTGAATAAATGGATTTAGAAAAATGTTTAATTATTTTTCGTCATTGGCTACATCGTTTTTTATATAAGCGACTTTGCGTTTGGTGATACAGGTTCGAATCCAATTTCTTTATTTATTTTCATATAACGGTTAAAATAGCTTGCCCTATCTTTCCGTTCTCTACTTCTCCCATTTTCCTTCTTAAGCTTTCATTGGTTCATGTAATATTCTCCTTAGCGTTTATCCGGGTTGTGTTACCAATTTTCCATTTTCTCTGGGTCTTTAAATACATATATTAGATAGTCTATTGATGCGTGCAGTCAATATTTACAATGATGTCCCTTGTTATTCACGACTACTTCAATTATTTTGATTATACCCCTCAAATTCTCTATCTGGTTAAATTCTCGCGAATTTTGGGGCCAATGTCCCAAAAGTTCGATGTTATTTTCAGCCAAGAACTTTGTTATTGATTTAAAGTTGTGAGGAGGTGCAGCATTATGCTGAAAAATACAGTTATCAACCATAACTTGGTCCTGAGCTGTTGGGAAAAAGTGGTGATTGAGCAGGTTTTGGTACCAATTTTAGTTAATGGGGAATGTCCAGATGCTTCATCGTGGGCACGACATAGAACTCGTGAAAACGGACCCATTTTCTCCTCCTAACGAAGGGTCTTCAGGAAGCTCCAACGAGCGAAAGGGGGCTTCATCATATAATATCACTTTGCCCCAGTCTTCGAGAGTCCATTTTTTTATATTTCCTACAGAAGTGAAACCTATTCGTAAGGTTTTCCTTGGTGAAATGATGCCTCTTCGCAGCCCTTCTCGACTTGAGACCATTGTCGAAAAATCTCAGCCTCGTTATGCGCGTTGAAGCGTTTACACTTGCTTCTTTCCAAATGTGAGCAAGCTTGGCAATGGAGACAACCCGATCCTTGAGCTGGTACCTTACCATGAGGCAACTTTGGCGTTTATTTGAAGCTCTTGGGCGTCCAGAAGACTTCTTTATAGGACTGTAACTAGTCTTTTTAAAGCCATTAATGATCCTAAAGATATTGCTCCTTGATCCACTACCTTTAGCAACTGTTTCCTTGTACGTTTTTATTTGAAAAGAAAAATATATCTGGAATTGAAAAAGATTCAAACATTTATTAAAAAATAAAAATACACAATAGATTATAATTATACGGCATCATTCATTTAACCCTTATCTGTCATCATTTGACCCTTTAAATCGAATAGCAAAGTTCCAGACTGAAACTCACTTACAAGAACAGGATCACAGCGTGATTTGGGATTCAGCGAAGAAATGCGCTGTTTTTTTCTTATTTTAATGAAATGCTGACTTTTTTTTAATAAACATCAAATAATTTAGATATTAGAATAATTATTCCTATCAATATTGACCCCAACTTACTAAGTTAAATTTACTTTGGATCCGAGGAGAAGTCAAGGGAAACATGGGGACCCTTGCTGTGGTAGACATCTCGAGGTTTGTGTACCCTCCCAGCCCTAACACCAGCAGTTTGTTCTCTCTGCCCCAATATCTGCGCGACAATCATCGGCTGTATGCCTTCTACACATTTTCATATATTCACTTTCTTTACAGATATCTGGTCACAAACTTTCTGACCGGGATGTCCTTGTTGCTAATGTGCTTTAAATTTGAGGAGGGGCGGGGGCAAATGTGGGTCATTTCTCACGTAACGCCTAAGGAAAGCTTTGCATCTCTAACATTAACAGTTTGTATTTTCCTCTCAACACTAGGATTAAGTGACAAAACAAAAAGCAACAGCAAACCATTCGAGCGCTTGAGAGAGAGAGAGAGAGAGAGAGAGAGAGAGAGAGAGAGAGAGAGACGCAACTTAGCACGAATCCCTGCCAAGAAAATACTCATAACTAAAAGGAATTAAAGCATCTAGGTTGTCTTTGCTAATGAGCATTACTCTGGAGTGCTGAAAAATGAGAAAATGTTTCATTGTGCCAAAATTAAATGCAAGTTGTCCGGATTAGTTGTGAAGCAGTATGTAAGGCGTCGTTCAGGTGAAAGATTGGATTCCACGTGAACGAAAATGACGATTCAATTTGCAGGTGACAGCGTTTTGGAGTGGCGCATATTTTCATGCGCTAGAGTGCTCAACCCGCTCCCCCCCTTTATTTACGCGGCAAAGTAAATGTTAGGATTACATCTTTACATATGTTCAAACTCCAAATGTGCTGTTATACTAATAATTATGATAATAATAATGATGATAATAATAATGTTGATAATAATGATGATAATAATAATAATGATGATAAACATAATAGACCACCTCGTATCAGGCGGCCCTGAATTGGCTAAAACCGAATATATCCGCCACCACAACAAAGCAGCTGCTTACATCCCCTGGAACATCTGGAAATAGCATGGCATACAGGTCTCTGGCAAGTGATATGAGCATAAGCCCAAAGCAGTTGTTGAAATGACAATGCCACCATCATCTGGAACATGCCCATCCACACAGACAGGACTATAGCAGCCAATAGACCTGATATAGTAATGAAAAACAAGAAAGACAAGACCTGCCTCCTCATAGACATGTCCATACCCCTTGACATCAACACCTCAATCAAGACTACCGAAAAGCTCAACAAGTGTAAAAACGTAGAAATTGAAGTTAAGCGGATGTGGGAGCTCAAAACCACAACAATTCCTGTCATTGTAGGAGCCCTTGGAACTATCAAAAGGGGTTAAAAAAATACCTAGACCAAATACCTCCTGGTATTATGAACTCCAGAAAACCACCCTCCTCTCCACTGCACATCTCCTCAGGAAGGCCTTGTCCATTAAATAATCATGGAATATCCAAGCATCTTTAGGTCCATAGTTTGGACCCGGTTGCCTGGAGAATGAAGACTTGTAAACTAAAGGAATACTAATAATAATAATAATTAAAAGATTATCAGATAGGCATGAAATAAGAGCTCAGAAATTATCACAAATGTACATTATTTTTCGAAGCTAAAAGGGAAGTATATGACGCAGGCATTCCATTTTTCTACCCCTCTTCTTGCTGACCCAGCCTCCCTTCTTTAACTAAACCCTCTTAAGTATCAAAATTCTTTAATACCGCCGACTAATTTCCTGTGGTTTCACTTCTTTTTTTTGCAAATGACATTCTTAGGTAAACCCTGTCTGGTTCCAACTCTAATCACCTTGAATTATCTACTATTGGTTAATACTAAGGTATGAGTATCCTGTATCTTCAAAATGTATTCACATTGGCTCAGTTGTAAGAAAATTTCGCCCCATTAATCCTATAATAAAGTTAACTGGATAGTTATTGTAAAAACCACCCCACTATGTTCAATGCTCTATATAACCATTGGCTTAATTGTAAAAATCTAAAAAACTTAGTAACTAAATAAAATATAACTGGACCATTATTATAAAAGCCCCTCCTACTATGTTTAATATTTTATGTAACCACACCCACGTGAAATGAGCATATAAAAAATTATAAAACTTCTTGTAAGAGAGAAGAGACTCTCAGACATAAATCCACCACCTTGAAGTTGTCTCATTACGTCGTTCTGTTATAAGTAATTCGACATAACCGATTTATATCTTCAAGCGAGTGGTAGTCTCCTCCTCAGTCGAGCATCGTGCCTTCTCCAGTCGTATAAGACAACGTTACCAGCCGTAAACTGGCGTAATCTTCCTCACCAATCGTAACAGAGGACCTTCCAAACTTGAGGCCTCTTCCATTCGTATAAGACGACGTTACCAGCCATAAACCCACGTAATCTTCCTCATCAGTCGTATCAGACGATGTTCCGAGCATCGTGCCTCCTCGAGTCGTATCAAACGACGTTACCAGCCGTAAACTGGTGCAGTTTTCCTCACCAGTCGTATCAAACGATGTTCCGAGCATCGTGCTTCCTCCAATCATAACAGACGTCGTTACCAGCCGTTAACTATCACATTCTTCCTTACCACTCGTAACATAAACGTCGAAATATACAAGCATCTGTTTCAAGAACATGTAGTCCCTTTTCTGCGAACATTGGAATTACGTGAGCCTGTTTCCATCTACGTTAATGCCCCGTTTCACCCCGCAAAGACGGTGAAGCAGTTCTTGGATGGTGAAAATATCTGCGAGATGAACTGGCTTGCGCAGAATCTTGATTCAAATCCGATAGAAAACCTATGGAAGACACTCTGTGACATAGAAGGTTATGGCGCAGAAACCGGCAAATCTTGAAGATCTCTGGCAATAATTGGAAGACCTTTATCCCTTCTGCGGATTAATGTGAGGAAATCGTGATTGTCAGGGGCGGATGTTGGTCCAAAGGTCACTGCTGCTTTTCCTCTCGTTAACCATTTTTTTTCCTTCTTAGTACTATTTAAATTGGTCTTCCCCTTTTATTATGCACATTTAGAACATAACAACCACGCTAAAGAAAATTTAACTACTGTTCTTGGTCTCATTTCGAGTTTTCACATGTCTGGAGGGAATACAAATGGAAGAGACTTCTGGCTAGTGAATTTAGTATATTCCCCTCAAACCATGATATTTGAGGCTATTTTTCTAGTCCAAGGTTGCTTGGTGGTAACACACGCTTCTTATGCGTGTAATTATTGGAGTGAATCTCATTTGGGACCGAGTTTTCATCATATAATACGAGACTTCTCTCCTTTGGCTCCTCTGGCATGCCTGGACTTGCTGCTTTCCTTTTTCTTCAATGGGACTTGTTGTTGGCATTTAGAGGAATCTAATCCAAATTAGCAGCAATCTTTGACTAAATCCAGCCAAAGATGGACTAACTATCGGTCTTCCTTTAAAATCAAAACGTTGGATATTAGGCTCCCAACAATGTTGTAGGATTTGTAAGGGAAATTAAAGACTGCACTTAACTTTTTCCTGAGAAATTGAATATTGTAAAGATGAGGCGTCCAACGGGTTTTCTAACCTTGATATAAACTAACCTAACTAAATTTAACTAAACTAAACTAATCTAGAATATTCTATGCTAGTTTAGGTTAGGTTCTGTTATATTATGATCGGAAAAATTTTGTGATACATCATCTTTATAAGAGCCGAGAGATTTAGTCCCATATTTATTTTTTAGTGTATGGTTTAAATGAACCTAACCTACCCAAATTTTACCTTACGTAACATAGCCTAATCTATGTTACCTACGCTAAATTAGGTTATGTTGCAGACCGTATACAGAATAGAATGTTTGTAGACCGCACTCGAAAGAGCACCGAATTCCGACAACGTGTTCCTTGGAAAATTCTCGGCTCGGTGTCGACTGTACGGACTTTGGGAAGTTTACTTCATGCAAGTCTCTGCATACAAAGAGTCCTCAAAAAAGTTGAAATTCTGTCCCACCGAGATAAATTCCTACGGCTATGATACGCATAAAGAGAGAATGGGATGACGAATAAGCAAGAAGAAAATAGTAGTTTAAAAATAATCACATATAATTCCCTTGAATTATGTTCAAAGTGAAACAAGAATAAACAATCGATTTTGGGGGGTGGTTAGGGGGGGGAGAGGGAAGTCCGGGTGTAAGAAGAGTGAAATGATATATGAAAAATTCATGTGAACAATATAGTAAAGCATCAGTGATTTCACTCTTTCCTTCACAACTTCAACAATAATTCGATGTTTATTCTTGCTACATTCAACATAGGTCATTTTGCGTCAATGGAAGCTCATTTAAACTGATGTTCATTACTTACTAGGTCCTAGAATGTTTTTGTACCCTCGGACAAGAATCGAAATTTGTTTTTTAACTTTTGGTTTTGTTTTCTACGTGGGGGTTGAAGACACTTGCTTAAATTGTGGTTGCATCGCTTCCTAACTATCAATTGCACCTTTATTATCAATTCTAGGATGTTCTTATCTCACGTTATCCTTATTTCTATGCAAAAAGGTTACAATGAATTCGTTTCTTCTCGCAATCCTGGCTTGCTTCCTACTACATCCGTATGCAGTATCGAGAGGAAAGAGTCGATTTGAAAGAGCAGTAATACTCGGAGGTAAGTCTAAATTTATTTACTAATAAATATATATATAGTTTTTGCTTTATAAAATAAAGGAAAAGTGCTGTAAAACGGGTGAATCTCCTCTCAAAATAGAGAAGATGAAGGAAAAACGTATGCAATGCAAAAAACAAAGTTAGTGAGGAAGTTTTAAGGAAAGCAAAGATTGCAGTTAAAATACTTATTAAATTAAAAGTATGGATTCAAGTTCTATGTTAAAAGTAATTTTGAAACGAGGCAGTTGTGAAGAGAAATTATCCAAGCTTTTGGAATTATTGATGACGCTAATGCGAAAACCACATTTCACCTCGACACCACAAAAATAACGAAAAAGAATGAATTTAGGCAAGATGCACGTCTAAGGCTTGAGGGCGATTAACCAAAGAAGTTATTTCCTGTGCGGGTGTTAACTACTGAGACGACCTGCCCAGAGAGGGCAGGCCATTATAAAAGGTCAAATATCATTAAACAAGATAAGCTTCAAATAGATCTACTGGGTTTTTTTACTGACATCGAGTAGATACTAGTCTTTAATTACCTTTTTCACAATCTTAAGGCTTAGATATTAATACTTGCTTGACTATCGTCGTCTAGCTCCCATAAGAGCAGCCCACTCGACAATTTATAGATTTCTTAAGCTGAGAAATTGTATCTCGGGGAATTTCTAACCAGAACGGAGAACATAATGTTCAGAGGCTTCCATGAGTTCGTTAGAGATTGCATCCTACAGAGGATCTCATTAAAATCAGAAATTTAATGGGTTGTATTTGGTCTTAGTGAAACGCTAAGAACTGGGGAAGCCATTACTGAAATCAGTGATCATTAATTATTCTATCACACCGGTAATGAAAAAGCATTGAAATGAGGTTTATGATGCTCAAAGTTCTTAAATCAATGGTTAATAACATAATATGTACGAAAGAGTATATGCAAGCCTAGAGTTATCTTGAGAGATACAACATAGAAATTATCCAATTGTCTGCGCTAACATGTTATAGTACACAGGAAGAAATAGGTTCTTTAATGATATTAGTAATTGTTTGAACACAAAAACCATTTCAATCCCATAATGGGAGAGTTCACTGCCTAAGTTAGTCAATGAAATAAATCGTATATAATAAAACTCCCAACGGATGAAGCAAATGAAAAAGGCTAGATCTGGTTAACTCTACAAATGCCCTAGAATTTAAACCTGCAAATACCATTTTGAAACGGAAGGAAAACAAAATTGGACCAGCAATGGATCAAACTATGAAATATTTAGTAAAATTGATTACATCATGGTCGACAAAAACATCACTATCGATAATTACCAATACATCATTAACCTAAAACTAGTGATTACACATGACCAAATGCGGAACAAAAATTGGCATCCAAAAACAAAGTAGAAAACTCTTGCACTAAAAAATAACCTTTCAAAATACAGAAAAATGCGTCTCCAAACTGTTTCTACAGCTTCCAAAGCATACCATAAAATCTCCTTGGAACCTAATAGCAAAAAACATCAAAGACATAAACAATAATTCCTTAAAACATCTAACAAAACTACTGAAAACTACATAAAATTTTTTATCTAAAATACACAGTAAACTCAATTAAAAAAGGCATAAGGCTTAAACCTATAATTATCTGATACCAATCAACAAAACTAAAGGAATTGGATAAAATAAAAATGAACAGGTCACATTAGAAAATATAATGCAAATATTAAGAAATAAATATTTAACGAATAAAAACTATACACAACTGTTAAACATACCGGGTATTGCAAAAGTCCGGTTATATTCGTTACGACGCTCTCTACGAAGGACACAATGATAGTTTTGATGCATTTAAAACAGGCTTTTATTGTTTTTAACATATAAATATGTCTAAATTGTAATATTAATCAATGTGGCTGCCCTCGGCGGCAAGCACGCGCTCTCGATAGACCTGAAGGCCGCGCACACGTTGCGGATGAAGTCCTTTCTCATTCTGGCCCACACGCGATTGACAGAAGACTTCAGCTCTTCGGTCTAACCGAGGGTATTGAGGTCGGGTGACTGCGGCGGCCAAAATTTCTTCGACCAGGAGTTCATCTTCGACCAGAAGTTCATCTTCGACCTCAACACTCTTGCATGGTCTTGGCCGGGTAGGGCGGTGTACTGTCGTGCTGAAAGACATAGTCCGCCTTCTTCGTGATCTTTCTCACCCAGGACAGGCGTTATGTGGCCAAGATGTCCCTGCAATCGGCCGCGAACCACACCAGCGACATCTTCTTGACATTCGAAGCCAAGACGCTGAGCATCATCACGAAGACTAGGCGTTTGGTCGTGGACACGTAGCGGACCTCAGAGACGTCCTGGTCGAAGCTTACCACAGGGTCGTTCTTCTTGTTGATGGTCGGATCGATCGTGAAAGTTTTTTCATCAGAAAAAAATGAGAATTAGATTGCTATGACACTTCAAGTTGTTGAGAAGATGACGACAGCACTTCCGACGTTGTCCTTGGATACAGTCGGTGAGCAGAGGTCATTTTACGCACCTCAAGCTTTCGCCACCCTATTTCTTGACGGCCCTGCACACTGTGGCCACGGAGATGGTCTTTTTCCTCACGAGCGCTATCATTTTGATCTTCGGAGCACATTCAAAGTCTGGCCTGAAGGAGATCGATCTTTGAGTTCTTCCCCATTATTGAGCCTCTATGCGACACTGTGGACGATCATCCGGCTAACGTTAGCCGCTTGACGATGTCGGACTTGTTGTGGCCCGAACACAGGAGAGCAGAGATCTCATTTCTTTTTACTTTCATCTCGACACACCTACACACAATGGAAAATACATTTTAATGACATGTGCTTGAAAAGTAGATGGTTAAATTTATTTGACGGAACATTTTCTATCGCACGCGTAAACCTATCAAAAGATAAAATAAGCTAGTGTTACATAACGTTTTGCAAAACCCACTACGATGCATAATGGTTAGATAGAATAGTTAAAAGAATAAAAAAATCTACTACTATGAGAACACGAACACACTTAGTACTCAAGTTGCAATGTTCAATAATGATTAAATTGTTCGCAAATCAGAAATTTCAGTCAAACAAATAAAAAATCAGAGCCAGATAATATCCTTTAGTTGTGCTCAGCAATGCAGGAGAAAAGATTCTACATAGATATGCCAGTCTGCATCTTCACCGATTGCCCTAAACAAGGCAAAATTCCAGTTCTCACACAATGCTATAATAATTCTGCTACACAAAAGGAGACAAAATGAAACTTACAAACTAAAAACCAATCAATTTTTTCTTATTTGTCTTAAACTCCATCCGAGTCATTTGCCAGACACTGTCAAGCTAGTTAAGTGGCCAACAGCCAACTGTATTCAGAAAGTACTTTTCAACGGTCGATCACCAACAGTGGGAGTGATAGGTATGTAATACATTGCAAAAATGTTTATTTAACACATATTTTAACGACATTCACCAAAGTACAATCATATATTCTAATTAGTATAATAAATATTAGCATTCATTTTGCAAACATATTAGAGGTTAAGAAATAAAAACTAAGAAAAAATTGAATTAACAGTATAAAAATATCCAATAGATTTAGAAACAAGGTCTGCTGACCAAAAGTCGCGTGCTTACTTATTCTGATTTATGACCTTACCACCTTTAAAAGTTCCAATAATTCCCGAACTAATCTTGATAGGACCTTAGCAATTTGAAAGAGAATGTAAAATAACAAAATGGTTTTTAATTTCATTAGAATCGGCTGAATACTTATGATTTTATTGACAAATAATTCCCCGGCTAAACTTAGGAAGACTTTGGCAATTATATCATTCGAAAGAGAATGTAAACCAACATAAGGGTTTCAAATTTCGCTAGAATGGGCCTAATAGTTATGGTGTTATTTCAAAACAAGAATAATTCGCTGGCTAACTTTGGGTTGACTTTGGCAATTTTATCCTTCGAAAGAGAATGTAAAATAACATAAATGGTTTTAAATATCGTTAGAATCGGACGAATAGTTACAATGATATTACCAAAACAAAAACAAAACGGGGACCGACCGATTGACATAGTGAGATATAGAGTCGCACGCGACTAAAAACTTGCCGCAAATATTTAGCGTACACTTAATCAACATACAACTCTAGAACATTCAAGATTTGCTTTTGACATCGGTTAAGTTTGACCGCATTACGAGGTAAAATACAATAGATCTGGGATCCATCATGCCGAAAACCAAAGACATGAGAAGTCAGATCATTAAACTTCACTACAGGTTTGAAATGTAGGAAAATATCACAGCAATTAGAATTTACTATATCGCCGTGGTTGACACAATTTGTTGGTTCACGGACGCCCATGTTCTGGGCGTCCTTCTAAAATCTCTGATCATACGGCAAGATCTAATATCTTGGAAGTCATGAAGAACCAAGCCTGACACATTCTGGGATCCGGAAAGACGTGAAGTCTGAAGGGACAGTAATAAGTAAAAATAAAATTAGGTGAGTAATCCGAAAAGACTGATACTATTCTAAGAAGCCAAGGAAGGCGCCATTGTTGAAGCCTATTATTGACATTCACAAATGTCTCAAATTTTCCAACGATCACCTGGACAAACAAATACACTTCTGGGACTCGGTATTGCAGTCAGATGAAACAAAAATCAAGTTATTTGGTCCAAATAGTGTTAGCCATCTTTGGGGGTAGCCGAGCTCTACTTATGTTCTGAAGAATACAATCCCGGCAGTCAAGCTAGGTCGAGTCAGTATAATGGTATGGGGCTGTTTTTTGTCTCCAAGAGCTCGCAGACTTCATATCATTGAAGGGAATATGAATGCTTAGATATACAAGGGAATTTTTGAGAATCATCTTCAGTCATCTGCAAGGGCATTGATGATGTTAATAGGATAGATCCTCCAGCAGGATAATGATCCTAATCAGGCAGCTAAAGAAACATCATGGTTACAGAGTAAGAAGATCAAGTTTATGGAATGTCTTAAGTTAATCGCTTGACCTTATTCCGATGGATAATTTATGGCATTAATTAAAATTAAAAGTCCAAAGAAAAGAGTATAAAATCTTGTTGAATTTTATAAGTGTGTCAAAAGGAGAGTAGAAGCCACCATGTGTCAAATAAAAGTCATAAGACAAAGTTTTAGATAAACTTTTATAAATTCATTGTAAACTTTTGACACTGACAATTTGTTTTAAAAAAATGAATGTTAATACCGGGTTATTATATTAATTAGAATATATGATTGCAATTTGGTTTATTTCGTGTAATATAAAAGTGTTAATAAACATTTTAACAATGTTATTGGCCTCTTAGTACACCTGCTGTATGTACATGCCATCAACTAGCTCATTCATAAAAAGACCTCAGAATACAAGATTAGATTATATCTGGTCTGTGTGGACAATCAACAAGATTTTGATTAAATAAAACTCCCAACAATTATATCAGCCATGAAGAAACGAGGCATTGATTGTGTATATATAAATATCATGGAATACATCTACCATAACGGTAAGCTATGCATACGAATGTACAAGACTTATCGTCTGTACAGGAGAGACTATATCGCCAAAGTTTTCCTGTTTTGAAGAACTATTTAGCAAGTTAGTTGAAAAACAAGAATATAAAGATAGGGAATACAACCATTTGAGATTCACAGGTGATATTTATATCATAAATGACCCGAGAAAAAAAAATAGCTTCAAGAACTTAACATTCAGGGGAAAATAGTTGCTCTGAAGAACAAAAATTTAGTGAAGAACCAGCAAGGTAGTGGTTTGCTGAACATAGAAATTTACAATCAGTAAATTGAAATAGCAGACAACTATGTGAACTATTTAGGTCAACAGATAACAAAGAGAGCACACGAATGATGAGAGAAGTAACAAGAGAGGTGCTAGGAGAAACATCTGGGAAGCCACGCACACCCAGAGAAGAATGGTGGTGGAGGGAAGATCTAAGGAGGGCCCTGGTAAGGAAAAAGGAAACAAAAAAGCAGTGGGAGAATACCAGATCTAGTCTGGATAAAATGGAGTACAAAAGTGTAAAAAAGATCACGCGTAAAGCAGTAGCGAAGGCAGAAGCTAGTCATGAATTGTATAAAGAGCTGGAAACAACCGAAGGGGAAAAGATGATATACAGGATAGCAAGAAATAGGAACAAGGTAACACAGGATGTAAACCATGTGAAGCAGATAAAAGGCGCATCTGGTATTATATTAAGGGAAGAAGGAAAGATACAAAGACATAGAAGGAATATTTTGATAGTCTGCTGAACGAGAAGAACCCACGGGCTTACCATGATGAAGGAACACCATATCCAGGACTGACAAGAAGTATATAGAGAGAAGAAGTCGTGAGAGCTCTTAAGAGAATGGAGAACAACAAAACAGCTGGACCAGATAAGATCCCGGTGGAGGCGTGGATGGCCCTGGAAGATGCAGGAGTGGACTTGTTGTGGAAGCTGATGTGCATGATGGAGGAGCAGGAAGAGAGTGTGTTGGTACCCATCTTCAAAGGAAAGGGGATGTACAAGAATGAGAAAATTATCGTGACGTTAAACCGCTATCTCATACAATGAAAGTCTGGGAGAGGATTTTGGACGAAAGATTACGACTTGAGGTGGAGGTGTCCAACAGTCAATTTGGCTTCATGCCTGGAAGAGGAACAATAAGACCGGTGTTTATATTGAGGCAAATGGCGGCAAAGTACAGGGAGAAACAGAAGGAATTACATATGTTTTTTTATAGATCTGGACAAAGCGTATGATAGAATACCAAGACAAAAACTATGGAGATGCTTGAGAGAAAGAAAAGTGCCAGAAAAATATGTAAGATTGGTGAAGAAAATGTACAGAAGTGTCAAAACACGGGTAAGGAGTGGAGCAGGTATGACATACAGTTTTTGAGTAGAGGTGGGGCTGCATCAGCGCTCTGCGTTAAGCCCCTTCCTCTTTAACATTAGCTTTGACGTGTTGACTGAGAACGTGCGAGTGGGGACACCCTGGGACATGATGTATGCAGGTGATGTGGTTTTAGCCAGCGAGTCTAAAGAAGAGGTAGAGCAATGGCTGGAGGAGAGGAGATTAGTACTGGAAAATAGAGGGATTAAGATAGTAGAACAAAGACAGAATGTATGAAGTGTACAGAAGAAGAGCAGGACAGAGGTGAAAACATTAGGTTAATGGTATGGAAATAAAGAGAGTAGATGCCTTCAAGGATTTGGGATCTACCATATCAGCAGATGGAAATGAGGATAAGAAAGTAACCAGAAGGATCCAAGCGGGGTGGAAGAGTTGGAAGGATGTATCAGGGGTTCTGTGTGACATGAAAATGCTAGTGCAATTAAAGGGTAAAGTATACAAAACTGTTGTAAGACTAACTATAACGTATGGAATAGAGGCATTACCTGTAAAGAAGAGGATGGAAGTAGCAGAAATGAGGATGCTGTGCTGTATGTGTGGCTTGACGAGGGAGGACAGAATCACAAATACAAGGATCAGAAGAACAACAAAGGTGGCGGTGATTTCGAAGAAGACACAGGAAGCAAGACTTAGACGGTATGGGCACATAATGAGGAGGGATGGAGAGAGTGACGAGAGAAGAGCTTTGGAGATGGAGGTACAGGGAGGGAGGAAGAGAGGAAGACCAAAGATTAGATGGAGAGACTGCATACAACCTGACATGAGGGAGAAGGGAGTGGAGACCAACATGGCAGGAGACAGAAACAGCCCGGATAAAGACGGGCTGAATAAGCTGACGACGAAGAAGATAACAAAGTCGTCCGTGAAAGATCTCTAAGGTGGAGCGTCATCTTCAAAATTAAAATGCTTATTTACTCATCTGTCAAAAAAATTTATAATCAATGCATAGTCCCAGCTAGGTTCTATGGAATTGAAATTTAGAACCTAACCATAAAACTTTGGGTCATCCCAGAAAGACCCTGAACGCATTATGATGGAAAACTTTGTGGCATAGAAAAATAACTACCTAGATGTGTGAACACACTAAATTTTAAGGTAAAAAAGAAAGAGTTCAGAACCTAAATTGGAATCAAGCCAAGATTTAAGACAAAGACCAAAAATAATTTCAGATTGAACTCTTCCTGATAAGAGATGAATCAAAGAAAAGCCAGTAACAAGATGGAGAGATAAAATTCGAAAATATAACAAGGACTAGAAGAAAATTGTATACTAATTACAGAAGTTAAATATAAGAAAGCCGTTTTCTTAACAAGAACAATCAATATACTCGAAGTATACTCTATGAATTCAACTGCAAATTGCAAGTCATACAAATACACCATATGCTATAACAATAGTTTACATTGAAATTCTTCGTATATTTAATTCCATATTATATAGTAATCTTTTAAACAATGATGTAAATTCATTAACACTATTCCCTTAACTCCACCACTTTAAACATTTTTAGGATAGTCCCCCATTAGTTTTTACATTTAAATAAAAATAATGGCAATAATACTCGAGTATTCTCTCTTGTTTCAGGCATCTCTACAAACCACACCCAAATAAAAACGCTGTGACAAAAAGGGGTTTGTTCGTTTTTAATATTTGATTAGAATGTTCTTGCGCAAGGGGGTGGGGGAGGGACGTAAAGATATCTGGTTCCAGACAAATTGAAAGAAGTTTTTGCAATTTCATACAGTTCCTTTTTCTCATCCTAGACCCTCTTGAGCAGAGAGCACCTCTTAAGTAAATTGGCTACTCTTAGCTGATTCACAATCACCAGTGGACTTATCCCCCCCAAAAATCTTTCTGCCCTTAAAATGCGATAGAAAATACCGGCGGAAACATTGGACAGAGGAATAAATTTCCCAAATATGAATTCAATGTTTTCTTCGAATGGACACAAAGAGGAAATCATCTTGATAATTCCTTACTTTTTTACAGGATTGAATACAAAGTTAACATAAATAATTAATCCAGTGAGAGAAAGATACCCAAAGTAATTGCATTTATTTGTAATACAGTTTTGCCATTTTCAAAGACTCTCTGTGGTTGAGCAGTAGGTAACCCAGCATTTAGGACAGTGGGAACCAGTGCCGCAGAGGATAACTTCCTACCACAAACTCAAATGTGGAGACAAGGTGAAAATCATACTGTGATAGGTCTGGAGAAAGTGAGGGATGTGGTAATACTAAAATAAGTCAACCGAATTTCCGTTGTAATGGAGATGACATCATTTACCTAAACAGTCAACGCGGAAATGGATTTAGCTTTCTTAATTTTGAAGAATCATTGTTTTTCCCAACAATTTACTGTAGCAGGAAACTGCTACAGAACTTAGATTTTAAGAAAACATTTGAGTATGGTCCTCGACTGAATAAGGAAATTCACATAAAGATCAGGATGATAGTCGATGGCAAACACAAGGGCACCAAGAGTCAACAAGGAAAGAAGGTACCCTAGGAGACCTTACGGTACATTCAAGGAGGGTACTTCTGGACTAGCAATCGAGCGGGCACATGGCTGCTCAATTGTTTTGCGTCCCTAAACGGCCTCTTTTCAAGACCTTGTCTAGTCTTGACTTGAACTGGTCAACAGATTCACTGTTGACAACTTCCACTGGAAATGCGTTCCACTTACCGCAGATACTGTAGGTGAAAAAATTTCCACAGAGATTGCGGTTGTAACGCTTTAATTCAAGTTTGAAGCCGTGATTGCGCGTTCTGTTCTCACTCAGTGTGAAAATATCCCTGTAGTCAACATTGTCGAACCCTCGAAGTATTTTGAAAACTTCGATGAGCTGACCACGCAGTCTACGGGTTTCCAGCGAGAACAAATCTAATTCCCTTAGTCTATCCTCATAACTTTTATGTCGGATAGAGGGAATCAGCTAGGTTGCCCTGGCTTGTACGCGTTCCAATCTCGCGATGTCCTTTCGCAATGAAGGACTCCAAAATTGTACGGCATACTCCAGGTGCGGTCGGACAAGTGAGTTGTACAAGCACAGTACAATCTCCTGGTTCCGATATCCAAACTGGCGCTTAATATAGCCTAGCATCCTTTGGGCCTTTTTCTCCGCCTCGATGCACTGTTTCGAGAACTTGAGGTCACTAGTGATTGTTACACCCAAGTCCTTCTCAGTGTCACTCGATTCAAGAGCAGTGCCCTTAAGGATATACTGAGATTGGGGGTTTCTGTGGCCGATATGCATCACTTTGCATTTTCCCACGTTAAAAGGCATTTGCCACGTGTCCGACCACTCCCCAATCTTCCCAAGAGACATCTAGAAGGCCGGCAGTATTTCCATCCTTTTCAACGTTCATACCAAGCTTGGTATCGTCGGCAAATTTTGAAATATTGGCAACCATGTCACCGTCCATGTCGTTGACGTAGATGATGAATAGTAGTGGTCCCTGGACAGAACCTTGAGGCACCCCGTTAATAACGGGCACCCACTCAGAAGCCTGTCCATTCACCACCACCCGTTGCCGTCTGCCACTTAGCCAGTTCTCGATCTAGCCGGCTACTTTTCCGTCTATGCCCAGCGCTCGCACTTTCCGGAGAAGGCGGCGGTGTGGTACCTTATCAAAGGTTTTCTGAAAGTCTAAGTACACCACATCCACCGCCTTGTCCCGATCGTGCTCACTGAAAACGAAGTGGAAGAATTCCACAAGGTTCGTCAGGCTTGACCGTTGCCTTCGGAAGCCGTGCTGGGAACTCCTCAGTAGCAGCTTTGACTCTAAATACGACGTCATTTTGTCCACCATGATGCTTTCCATGAGTTTACCGACTATCGAAGTCAGAGTGATAGGTCGGTAGTTTGACGGTTGGCTACGGTCTCCTTTCTTGAAGATAGGAGTCACCTCCGCCTCACGCCAGTCTCTAAGAACGCATTCGGTCCGGATCGACATGTTGAAGATTGCGCTCAGGTGTCGTGACACTTGGTCGCGCACTTCTTTCAACACTTTAGATAGAAACCCATCCGGGCCAGGTGATTTATTCGTCATTAGGTCACTGATCTTTTTTCATTTCCCCTTCGGTGAAGCCCATATCCTTCAGCTTTTCCCCCGAGTAGAATCCATTGGCTGGGGGATGGAAAAGTTGCAATAAGAACGATATAATAGTAGTTTTGTCACCATCCAGCGAGTGTATGGTATTCTTCGTGTCTCAAGGAAAAGCTACCCGTTAAACGGTAGGGGACTGCGGGCTGAAAACCCTTTTGGCATATTTTGTAAACTTGGAAGAGTGATGCGCTCTGTGTGTAGAGAAAAGAAGTAAAGAGAGAGCATGATATTATTTGTGCGATAACGTATGCGTATGGAACCGCCAGTGGGCAGGCGCTCCGCCGTAATTGGTCGTAATTCTTTACCAGCGCTGAATTACCTATGTCTCTGGCCTTCTCACCTGGAAACGTACTCGAGTCCCCAGCATGGAAATCGAGCTCCTTATTCACTCGTCCAGAAGAACCCCTAAACTTCGTTTACGAAGAATTGCCACTGACAATTTTGGAGACGCTTCGCGGAAACGCCGTTTCCTCCGTTGACTCTCGAAGAATTCTTCCAGGCACGTCCGTCCTTCGATGAGGATTGATTGGCTCTTGTTTAGCAGGAGCGGGGGTGTGCTTCTCCTTAGCTGTTTTGTGGTGAGGGCTCAATTTTGGTTCTGTTGGGGTTCATATTGGCTACTTAGGCTCTTTTTTGACTTCTCTTTGGCTCATTATGACTTCTTTTTGGATGTGTCGAGCCTCATTGGGTGTCTCTGACACATTTTGGTTTCTCTTGGGTCTTTTTTGTCCACTTATGTGTCTCTTTGCCCCTTTATTTAGCTTTTTTTCAAACTACGACCACAAAATTTCTCGTGTTTATTATTTTTCTTTAAAGAAATAAAGCAAAACCATCGAAGGCATCTCCGCCCTGAAGTTAAAAAAATTGTAAAGGAGTGAAGTTGAGGTAAGGGAAATGAGTGGAAAGTACATAGCTCGAATACACAAAAAGTTGAATTAGGGCTCAGAAAGGCACACAACTCTCCTGCCCCCCTTCCTTTTCGGTATAGAGAAAAAATACCTTTAAGATTGAGTCAACCATCGTGTGTCAGAAAACAGGAAATAGTAGGGAGGTGAAGGAACACAATAAATTACCAATACAGTAGAAGTAAATCAACCTTCTACGATATATATATATATATATATATATATATATATATATATATATATATGAAATGAAAAACTCACAAATTATCACGTGAGGGTAGCAAATGAATGCAATGTCCCGCAGGAAAAAATGAAATGGTGTATCTGAGTACTTTCGAACTTTATTAAGTTCCTTATCAAGGATAACTACAAGAAATAATATTATATTAGAGGTATATATACGAAAGAAAAGTATGAAAGACCGCGTCAAAAACAAGAAATCACCAATGAGAAAGACGGAAGGGGGAAGGTAAAGATTCACATTAAGAATTACAAGAAGTAGGTAGTAAGGTCAAACTGAGAAGACGAAAGGGTAACAGATTAAAAGAAATGGAGATCGCCCAACAAGGGAGATTATAAGACACGAGGCGCGAAAGAGTGGGGAAAATACAATGTACATAAGAGAGCAGGAACAAAAAAAAAGAAGAAAAAAAAGGGCCACATAACTAAAGATTGAATATAAAAAAAACTAAGAACAAAAGTCAGAACTAATTTCTAATATATATATATATATATATATATATATATATATATATATATATATATATATATATATATATATATATATATATATATATATATATATATATGAGAAACTCATAAAGTAGCGCATGAATAGAGCAATAAATGCAAAAAAATCACACAGGAAAAGGAAAGGCGGATTCCAAGTACTTTAGAACTTGTTCAGTTCATTATTCCTTGATAATGAACTGAATAAGTTCGAAAGTACTTGGAATCCGCCTTTCATTTTCCTCTGTGATTTTTTTGCATTTATTGCTCTATTCATGCGCTACTTTATGAGTTTCTCATATATATATATATATATATATATATATATATAGTAATTGTTATATTTGACAGCAGAAGAGGCATTGTTCAGTTTTTGATAACTTTTTTAACTTCCATAAGTGACTATCCCTTAAAAGAAAAAGGATGATAAAGATAATTATAATTCATTATTTATTATTGGCACGAAGTAATAATAAACAGGTTTTAGCTTCGATCTGCATTCATTTAAGATGCCTTTATTTTTCAGTTGGGACCTTCTTATTAACGTGTAATCCGAACCACACATATCTACAGAGTATGCTGCGACTAATTGCACCCAATGTCCCTAACTTTGCTAAACTAGGACGGAGTGTCCACTCATCTAAGCCGTAGCCCTCTACGATATTAGTCACAATCCTACAGTACTATTATAAAGAAAAAAAATCTAGCCTCTACAATAAATAATATCCTTTTAAAAGTACCAACACCAGAATAATAGGATTAAATCTACCTACGATATATAGAGGCAATCCAATACAAAATTATAAAACAATTTAATTAACTTCCTACTTAAGGGGTAGAGTTACCACAGTCTATTACCACAATAAACACTGTCAAAAAAGGACTAAGTTCTCTGTTGAACGGCATAATGTCAAGCATGAGCAATTGATAGACCTTTTAAAGGTGTTGTTTCCTCCATTTCATTTAAAATTAAGTGTGTCGAGAGATTGTAGGCAAATATTGGAACTAGCCAAAGCTCTCTTACAACAGCTGCCTTGTTGTGTATCGCTTCCTCATTGAGTTAAGACAATCCTGAACAGAAGCGGAAATCTAGATGGGATCTAAACGCCATATGAGGGACAAATAAGATAAAATAGTGTTGAATTGACTATTTTTATTTTCTAAAGATCATTTTTAGATTTTTAATTAGTAGGGATACATAGTTTTCAACCTAAATATATAAACAAATCATATAATAAATGATAACAAGTTTAACCAACTTATATGAAGTACATAGTTGCAAGAAATACAATGCAGAGAAATTGGATGAAACATAGAGCGACGGGACAAAGGAACCGTTCTTCTGAATAACTTTGAATAGTCTGTTATTTACTAATGAAGTCAAAGTTTTGATGCTGCCAGCGGAAACATATTTTGCAGCATCTTGGATGGGATCCAAAAGGTATTTTTAATTGTTTAATTGCCTGATATTTGGGTAAACATTTCTGTTGAGGATCCTCCACAAGTTTTCTATTGGACTTAGCTCGCAACTGTTGGGAAGCCAGTCCATAATTCAGCTCGTACAAATCATTTCTGAATGCTTCGCATTCAGAACTGGAGTCTATTACTTGCGGCCCAGAAGTGCCCAAATAATTTGCTTTTATCTAAGTTTTAGCAGAGTTGCCAGTACCTATTTTCTCCGTTTATTCTTTCTAAAATACAAAAAAAAAAAAAAATCCTGCGGACTGTTTTGCCCACCTAAATGAGCTATAGGCCAGTCCCTATTTTCTTAGTTTAAAGAAAAAAAAAATGTTATTTGAATTTTCTGTAAAATACAGAAAAAAAACAGCTATGGGTGGCTAGCTTTCCTGATCTTGAAATGCTCTAATCTGTTTTGGGGGTCTATGGTAATGCATCCAACATTTTAAAAAAAAGTAACAAAAATCTTAGGAAAAATCTCGTCCTTACAGTATACTGGTAGGGATTAAAGAAATGCCTGGAGCATTACCGTGCTTACAGACATCCTCAGTGGCTCTCTCTTGAACTAAGGTATGGAAGTTTTCGCCAGGAACTCTCAGTATGCCTTCGAATCCATTTTGACGCCACCATCCATTTTAAAAAAGTTCTACTAGCTTGTCTCTAACAATTGCACCCCAAATTATTAATCTTTCTTGGTGTCAATTAGTGAACTGCATCACCTGACCTCCGTTAACAACCAATTCTCTTGCCTTACTTGCCTCACTTTATTCATCAGTGAAGTTAACTTTGCTCAAGTCAGTTTTCATCTCTCTAGGGCCACAATATAGATTATTCTTTCTATTTTTTGGTTAGGAACGTCTCTTTGGTCTTATTTCTGACGGTAGACCCTTACACTCTGTTTATTTCGAGAAGAAAAGAGTCACAGTAGCTTTAAAAATGGATTTGCTGCTATAATAAAGGTCTTTTGATTTGAAAAAGAGCTTGAAATTCTAACAACCATTTTCTTTCTTGACTTAAATCAATTCTCTTCAGTATGAATGATGGTCAAGGTTCGAAACTGCAAATTTGAAGAGAAAACTCTTATGTGCCTATTTCCTTAACGATATAATTCTTCTTCTCTTTGGAAAGTTATTTCTGAACTGTAATAAAAGTTCAGAAATTCGTCTATAAACTATGTAATACCCGAGATAAATATGTAATAATATAAGTGTGCACTAAATTGTCCCTCTTACATTTATAAACGTATCTGAAACAAAAGGTTCGATAAAAATTTAACCAAAGCTACTGCTTTGGTTAAATTTCTTTTTAATATTGTTTATCAAGTCTGTATAGACTCTATTAAATGTGATAGAGGGCGTTACACCATAAGTTAATTGTTGTATCTAGAAAACCCGATGCATCTTAAACATGGGTTTCCATAAACAAGAGCTATTCTAAAATTTCCTATTTCATTGCCTTCATCAGGAAATGGTGGATAGGAATGTCCTCAAAGGATTTTATCCACTTTGAGAAGTTGACCAGCTTCCTTGAACTTCACAATAACCCCTCTCGCTATGCCCCAAAGCAGGGTATGTGGCATCTTGCCGACTTCCTCCGGGCATTCCGCAGAATGTCTTGAGTAATGGAAATTCCAGGAATTTGCTTCATTTGATGACGACTATTTCTTCCTCCAGACTGTGATTAAAAACATCTATACTCGGTTTCTTATTAAAAAATGATGTAAAAACAACGAGAACGCCTAAGAAAGATTTTGGAACAAATATTTAGAGTTGAAGAGAGGTCAAATTAAAGTGTCTGGTAGATACATAGCCCTAGCAGCTATGGGAAGAGTATAATTGAAGGAGGGTTTGGACACTTCTTCAAAGCGAAGAGACCAAAAGAAGTGTCTATTAAAGGTAATCCAAACACAAAACAAAAGATTCTGGTAAGGAGAAGAAGAGAATTCCGAATGCTTTCGTTTATAATGACAAAATCTCTTCAAGAAAAGAGAAGTGATATGTTGTATGATACATGATAGATAGGGAATCTCTCCTATCCTATAACTCTTAGCAGGAGGGACAGAAGCGAGTTAGAAAAGGATCTCATTTGGGAAATTTATATACCCCTTGACGAATTGGTCGATGCTATACCGCACCGATCTTATATTGAAACCAGGCAATTTCTTCGCCACCTTCTCGTAGGGGGGAGCTTGCGCTTCGCTACTAAGATTGAAATTTAAAATCTGGTAAAAGCAGCCATGGTTAGATTTTTATAAATTTTCTGAACTTCGTTATAAAAAAATCACAAAATTTCGATACTTATATTTATTTCTGAACTTCACCATTTTGTTTTTTGATATTATAAAATAATTATTAGAAATAACTTTTATAAAAAACATAAGTCATAACCAAACTAAGATGAAATTATTATTCAAATACTCAAAAAGATCCCCTTCTTAAATTATAGTTAATGATGATGATTAAGGAAAGTTCCAATGGAGCCACATTCTGAAATGTTTCTCGAACTATAATTTGTGCATTTTTTATTGATTCATCACAATTCTACTTAAAACCATTGTTAAGGTTGAACATATACTGAGAGAGGATTGTTAATTTTGATTACCTGTTTCCTGAATTGTTTACAATAATGTTTGTACCAATCATATTTCGAGAAACATTTCAGAATGCATCTCCATCGGACCTGCCCTAATTTATGTGAGACCGGGGTTGATCTTTTTTCACCCTTGCAAAGCACCAACTAATCCCCTTCCCCTTTGTTCCCACTGTCATAAAAGCCTAATATAATGGATCTCAATAAAAAAGTTATTGTTTTAATTTTATTTATAGTTTACATGTTCATATATTTGAAAAACTCATTTATATGTGAGGTGTATTTATATAATCGCAAAAGTAAAGTCATTACACAAATATAATTTCGCCCCCATCCCTGGCCCCCAAATCTACCATGTTTGAGTGCAGACTCGTTTAACATAATCTAGGGGTGCGAGCGCCACAGGTTAAGAACCCCTATCTTTGACCTAGTCATCACGGCGTATATAAAGACTCAAAGTGAAATTCCGTTTTAACTTGATTTTGTCACTCCTGCTAAAGAGCTTTGAGGGAAGGGCGATAAAAGAAGGTTTTGTTAAAAAAAGACAAAAGCGCTCTGAATCCTCTTGTTCCCTTGTCTGGTGTTTAGCATCCTCAGACTCGCCTGCCATTTTGTGAACCTCTAGTCATAAGAGAAATAAAATACAATTTCTTCTCTCCTAGAAACAAGAATCAGTGGCAACTGCCACTCACCTGAGTACAGTAGCAACTGCCACTCACCTTTCCTCCCACCCACTCTTATTTACTTATAGACGAGCTGTTCTTCTCACATATAAACGCCAGCTCTTCTACCTTTAGCCACCATTCCACTCATAATTCCCTGCCTTGATCCTGCGTAAGGGGCACCGCGATGTGTTTTCCCGGCCACTGTGCTGAAGAGACTTAGCGCCTCGTCCCACACCAGTTTAGCCTCTCCTCCTTCCCCCAACATCTACTCTCTGCCTTTCTGTACCAACCCTTCTCCTCTCCCTCGGTGCAGGGGAGTACGCTGTGTACCCTATTTCATCTTCTACCTAGAGGAGCTTCACGTACTCCCGGCCTGAGTACAAATTAGGGAAATCCCGTCACTGGGTTAACTTGAACACTCTGACGGGACAGTTGGAAGTGGTACTTCCCTCTCTTGCCTTCTCAGCATTCCCTTTTGTCTACTACTAGCCTCTCAGCCCTTTGTCTATGCTTAAGGAACTGACTAGCTACTTCATGCCGTGTCAGAAGAGGCTTAGGAACCTCTAAAATACGCCAATTAACACTTGCAGCTGCCAAGAAACCAAGACTTGAAGGTTCCTGGGTGTTGAGACGCGATTAACGGGAAGATAGCTTTTGCCCTAATAACCCTTTCCTTATGTTTAATGGGCTGATTACTCTGCGGGCGGTCTCTGACACCTAAGGCTGTACTATTTATGGCGGGCCGATTTTAGTGCCTTATTGGCTTGGCTGATATACGAACTAAATGTCGTCTCGGATCCCTTTTCTGTGTTTGCCACAACAGATCTTGAGATGTTGGCCGGCCTGTCGAAGATTATTACAATCTATTAAGGACGTTTTTGGAGCCCCTCTAACCTACTTCAAGCGGAGAAAGGGTTTATCCCCACTCCTATGTATACGGACGAAGCGGCTTTCCCCTCAACCCCTTCTTCGAGCTCCGCCTCTGATCACTCCACTTTATTACCAGCGGCCATACCTCTTTCCTTTTCTCAGGAGACCGAAATAAAGACCACTCCCGGTGGCAGCGGCCGGCATGGCTAGTTGTAGGACCCTCTTGACTGCAGTAGAAATTGCCCTCGTGGTGCTTCCGCCCGATACCTAATGCAGGATCTTCCAAGGGAGCGGAAAAGACGGTGTCAGACGAGCACGAGCCAAAGTATGCCCTGTGCAAGATCATCTTAAGGCAGCACGGGCACCCGAGGACTCACGAAGAGAGGAGGGATCTTCTCCCCGAGTTGGTGCTCCCTTGCCGAACTCCATTTGGGAACTCCATGTTAATGAACTCGATTTGGGACAAGGACATGGTTAAGGCAGGCCCACCGACCATGGGGACCCTTCCTGGGATCGAGAAAAGATAGGTAAATCTCCACCTTCGACCAATCTGCTACGGTTTCGCTAGGTGACTAAGACTCGACTTGTACGTGCGACCCCGAAGCGACATCGGTCGAGGTACCAAAGAAGAAGTCGAAGAAAGTTACAAATAAGATGAGTTGAGCCTTGATGACGTCGGAGCTCCTCGTTGAGAGGCAGCGCGGCTTCTTTGAGTTGCCTGGCTTCAAGCTTTAACTCATTGTTCACTTTAGTGGGGGGAGCATGTTTTCAAAAAGACAGGCTCTCAATCAACCTGACGCATTAATTAGGGTTCTAGGTAAATGACTGAAGGTCTCCCGTTTTTAGACGGGACCCTTTAGGTAAATACGGTAGACCCTTCCCAGGCGGCCATGGTGAGTATTATTCAGACACTCGATAACTTGCCTGTGCAGGTGACACCACACTCGACCATGAATTGTTTGAAAGGGGTAGGTTATGTGAGGGAACTCGTGGACTACTCCTTAAAAGGAGCGGTCAAGGTGGAACATGCTAAAAAAACATTGGGGAAGGGGGAACACCCTTACACTCTTCTTCACTGGTATGGCTACCAAGCCAAAGTATTCGTGACACTGCCGCGGAGGTGTTACCATTGCCACCGCTTTAGACATAAAAATCAAACGTGAAGACGTGCCGAGTCGAGTCTGACAGAAAGCTGAACAAACTGCTCAAAGGCATTGCATGATAAATCTTGATTGTGGAGTGTGAATTGTGGTGAGCCGCACCCTGCTCCCTCGAAGCAATGTATCTCTTATCCTTTCGAGGAGGTCCGACTCTCTTTTTGCAAGGCTAAAGACTTGGTTCTGTTGCACTCAGCGCTACCTGTCACGTACTAGCCTCAAATGCTAAAAAGGCGCTCTCTGCTCGTGGCTCCTCCAGGCCTAGCAGCACGTTCGCTTCCGTGCCTATTCGGAACCCTTCTGCGGACTCTACAACTCCCCCCCTGTCGATCCCCCGGTAGAACTGGGGGCAAAAGGCACTCACACAGAACTATAACTAAAACGAGCGCCCTCTCCCCGCGTTACCGTTTCTCATGAGGCGAAACGTCACGCGCCTCTACTAACTCGTTAGACTCACAGGAGGCAAACCCCTCAAGGATGCGCGTGAGATCGTCTTCAGGGACTCCTAAAAATGTACCCCGACAGGAGGACAGCTCCAAAGGAACTTCGGCTCCCATCCAAGAGAGAAAACCCCAACAACCAAAATTTCCAGGGCAGAGCATCGCTTGGTGGTGCTTGGAGCGGACGCGGTTGTCCACATTTCAGGAAATCGCTAATTTTTTTCTCTCAGGTCTACGAGTTTAGGTCGGTGAATAAAGCCGTTAAATTTTTCTTCAACAAATCCTTCGCTGTGGGTCTAACTATTACTTCTAAAATGCCTGGCTGTTTTGATCGCTTTCCTCTTCTGTAGTGGTCAACTTAGAGTGAAACGGCCCTCAGACAGAAACTATATGCCTAAATGCGCTATAAGAGCTGCCTGGACGATTTCACCGTCGGTGATTTGGTCAAGATAGGGCTAAGTTCCCTTATGTTTCGAAGCGCGCGTTGTGCTCTTCCTGGTGCGTATACGTGTCATCTTACGGGAAGCTCCCTGTTAAGCCTGTGGAAGAGGTCAACAGGATTTGGAGCAAGTTCTCTCAGGACACCCCTTCCTTTTTTCAGGAGAACGAGACCTCAATCTCGGACCCCGCCACATCTGTGGCTTAACCTTTCGCGACCGCTTTCACCACATTCTCTAGACGAGATGTTACTTTACCAGGATTCGATGCAAGTTCTCTCAGGACCACACCCCCCTTCCGTTCTTCAGGAGAACGAGACCTCAATCTCGGACCCCGCCACATCTGTGGCTTAACTTTTCGCGACCGCTTTCACCAAATTCTCTAGACGAGATGCTACTTTACCAGGATTCGATGCACTTCGTGATATCGCTGAAGGCCGTCAACTGGACTTTACCTCCAGAGGGGAGAACCCTTCAACTACAGGTTTACGTTGAGTGAGTTGCGTTCTGCTGTCACTTCATGAGCGTATACCACCCCTGATCCGGTCAATGTCCAATATACCATGCTTCAACCTCAAGGTGATTCACGCATGGCATTTTTGCTGGATTTGATTTGGTCAACAAAATCTGGACAGAGGGTATCCTCACAGTCTCCTGAGGAATGGCTACTGTGCTTGCATTTCGCAAACCAAGGAGATATTACTCTATCCCGGCTGGTTTCCGCCTGATTCCTATAATCTACGTGTGCAAGTTGATGGTAAAAACTGGTAAATGCTAGATTAACCTTTTTCTTGTACAGCGGAGGTCACCGTGTTTACATTAAATCCCGTGTCTTCCTTAAGGTCCACTCCAGTTTGGACACTATGCTCCGGGTGGGAAATGGTATCTGCGATGCCTTCCTTCGTAAACAACACTACGCTACGGTGTTTAGCGAATGGCAATATACGATAATGGACAGGGGGCGCCTTCCACTTTTCATTTCTAAATTCCAACGAGCCACATATGGCCATAAGGGGGCGTCCCGTAGTGAAGTGTCCTTAGTGTCACACTCTTTGCCCTGAGCATCAACAGTATCACATCTGTACTGCCAAAAGATGTACTCGCTACGCTCTAGGTAGACAACCTTTGGATATGTTTTGGTCCGGCCCAGATGCCAACTCTGGATCGTTGACTTGTTCCTAAACGAGACTCGCCTGGAAGAGGTGGATTCTTACCCTTTCCTTGGTCTTGGTTTCGACCAAGCCATCAACTGGGAGGCCCATATTCGCAGCCTTAGTCTCTCTTGTACCCGCAGCATAGACACTCTTTCCGTTACGCTCAGCACTTAAGGTGCTAATAGGACTACTGCCTTACTTTTCTACCGATCTCTTGTTCGTTCGAAACTTGACTACGGAAGGGAATTTTATGCATCTGCAACCAAGCGTGTATTGCGGAAGGTTGATTCGATCTACCACATTGGTCTCCCTCTGGTGACCGGTGCCTTCCGCATGTCTCGCATTGAGAGCTTACTTGTCGATGCCGGGGCGATGCCACCTTTTCTGTGCCTATACAATTAATATACGCTTGTGCGCGAGGGCCCGGCGTCGTCTCCCTCAGTCGCCAACAGCTTTCACGGCATTCGGCCGATCTTGACGGTTCCTATGCCGCCGAGAGTCGCCAGTCATACCGTAATCCCGTCCGGTTTAGTGCTTGGAAACTCTTTCGAGAGCTAGGTGTTGCTCTCGGTCCATTGGCAGCCCCTGCATCTGGCCAGGACGCCACCTTGGAGGGTACCATTATTGACTATTTGTCTCCACGCCTCGGCTCCCAAAGCTTCCACAGCGCCGGGAGTATTCCATTCCAACTTTGGAGCATAATTTGTGTCACGCTGGATCTGTGCCAGTGTACCAGGATGCCTCCAAGTCCCAGGGTGGAGTCGGGTTTCACGCGGTATTCTCTCTGTTTGAAGTCAGCGGGGCTATACCAGGCGTTGTGTCTGTCTTCACGGTCGAGCTGGTTGCATTACGCTGCTCGATACGAAAGCTAACGCGTCGTGCCCGGTTCGGAGACTAAATTGTGATCTTTAGCAGGTCACAAAATGCTCTGAATTCTCTCGGGGCATTTGAATTTACATCTGATGGTTCATGGTACCCGTGAGGCCACGAATGCCGCAAGTCGGGCGAATGTCGAGATTATCTTCTCCTGGATTCCGGGACATTTGGGGATTGCGACATATTCTAGAGAATTGCGCAGGTTCCCTGTCGCTTCCTAAATAGACTACTTGAACGATCAGATGCCAAAGAATGTACACTGAGTCTAAGTTTAAATGTTTTTATTCATCCACGTAAGTTAAACACTGAACGATATTTCTTAGACTCTTGATAACTTCCCAATGTCTCTTCCCCTAACTTCATTTTCTTTATGAACTTTTTACAACTTTCTGTCGACATATTCTCGTTCACCGCTGCCCCTTATTTTAATAAATTCTATTAAAAACCTATTGAAATAGGCAACCACATCAAATTATTAGCGTTAATTCGAATCCACCACACTTTTTTTGCGATGGGGGGTTGTGTTGAAGGTGATGATGAACAGACCATCCCAAAAGTTGAAGTTTTGCCTTAGGTCCAATTGAAATAATGTTTATCTTTGAACATTTTCTAAAAAATTCTAGTTCTTTTTAATAAATGAAAATAATCTTTTTAACAAATTGAAGCTTTTAACAATTAAATTTTTAAGAATAATTTTTATAAATAAATTTGTCAAAATTAAACTTTTGAAAAAAAAAAATCAAATTTTCAGAAAGTAACTTATCATCATTGATTAATATTGGCAGACCGGAACGAGTACCAAAGGTTGCTAATTCCAGAACCACGAAGTATTTATGATAAGTGGACCGTCGGTCCACTTCGGCTAACGCCTGAAAAAACAGAATGAGTTCCAAAATAAGTGAATTGTGATGCCTCGGTCCACCTGTAATGCCATCGGTCCTCATTTCGAAAATGCGATCAACTTGTCCGGTCACGATCCAATACATGGCTCGTAAACCGGAATTCTATTTTTATGTATATAAATGATTACACAAACTTTTCTAAAGCTCCCCCCCCCCCTTTCCATCTAGATTAAACTGTAATAACCTCATTTCACTGATCTCCCTGTCTTGAGCACTCCAAGTAGTTCCCTCTTTTGTCCATTCGGTTACGCTTTTTAGCTCTCCCTCTCTATTGTAATTTTTAGGGTTTTGTATTTTACGTGTTAATTCATTTATGTGGGGTTGGTTAAGCTTTATAAGTCTCGCCTGTGACTTTTATGATTTGTATTTTAAATGTTAATTAGTTAGGCTATGTTAAGCTTTTTAGGTTACCTCGCATGTGATTTTTTAGAGTTTGTATTTTGTATGTTGATTAGTTTAGGCTAAGTTAGGCTTTTTAGGTCCCCTCGCCTATTACAAGTTTTTAAGGGTAGGCTTTTTAGGTATCGTCTATTATGATTTTTTCTCGTTTGCATTTCACATGTTGATTGGCTATGGATAGATTTAGGCTTTTTATGTCTTGTCTATTGTCATTTTTCAGGATTTGGATCTTAGATGTTAATTCGCTTAGCTTAGCCTTTTTTGGTCTGGTCGCCTATTGTGATTTTTATGGCTGTGTATTTTACATGTTAATTAGTGTAGGATGGTTAGGCTTTTTAGGTGTCGCTAAGTGTTATTTTTCTAGATTTGCAAAAAAACTATGTCTCCTAGTTTTTTTGCGATTTTCCAGCTTCCTGGGTCTCTTTGCCTATTGTGATTTTTCGAGTTTCTATTTTCGAGTTAATAATTTAGGCTTTGTTATGCTTTTTAGGTCTCTTCACCTAATTTGTTTAGGTTTGTTAGGTTTATAAAGATCGGTAGTAAAAGCACAAGAAAATTATTTTATTTTAGCACTAAATTAACATGTAAAATATAAACACCTCAAAATCGCTAGTTTCACTATTTTATTTGTTTTATCTACTTTATTATCTTTTATTGTTTCTTTTGTCTTCCATTATTTTTTATATTTTAACCATCTCTGTCATACTCCGCTTAAAATCTCTCCCGTACACCCTCATTTTGTTAATTTTATGTCATTTTAAGATATAACTAATTTTCCTGATTATTTTACATAATCACTTATTTTCATTCATTCTTCTGCTTTCGCCATTCTCCATTATAATATTTATGCTTTTGTGTGGAATTAAATAGTCATGTGTGATGACAAAGGTCAACATGGGCTCATCGAAGCCACCTAGTTGTTCATTTCCACATAATTACCATGCGGAACCTATGAATCTCGAACCATTCTAATAATAAAAGAGAAATTTGGGTATCTATACAGAACATGCTACAAGTACCTAAGGTACCAGGCGCTGTTTAGTTTTCGGTGTGATTCTGTCAGTTACAAGGGATTCTGAGGAAAATTGTCGTTTCCTAGGTTGTTCAGGGGCACTGGTTTTATGGGAGGATTGCGAGCCGATTAACACGCGACGAAGGTTAGGTGAGATTGCCTGGGTTTGTTCCTTCTATTTGATAATTGTGAGCTATTTGACCTGCGACGAAGGATAGGTCAGATTGAACGTATTTGTTGGTTCAATTTGGTGGTTATCAGTTATATGCTTTGTTACGTAGGTGGTTAGGATGTTTTTGTTCGTTCTATTTGGTGGGTATGAGTTGTTTGTTGTTTCGAATGTTATGTTGCGGTGGTTTGTTCCATTAAACGATAATTATGTTAGTTGTTCTGTTGTGATTCTCAGGTTAGGGTTTGGGTTGGGGGGAGCAGGGGGTTGGCCTTGTATGATTGTTTTATTTGTGACTGAATTTTATTTTACCTAACTAACTTGTGCCATTAACTCCCCCCCCCCCAAAAAAAAAGAAGATAAAACATGCATAAGATTGATGCAAATCTATATCTCCCAGCGACATCTTTTTTTCTTTTCTTTTTTTTGCCTCTCTGCCCGCGATGAAATGTCAGCTGCAGCTAATATCTGGAAGATTAAGTGGCCTCAGGGCCTCATCGTCTGCCGGTAGATATCTTCCACACATTTTTACTTCCTCTGCATACCTTCCCCACTTTCTTTAAAGATATTTCCTTGCAAACTTTCAGCAGTCATGCCCTCGTTGGTTTTAGCTTGAAATAAAAGAAAAAAAACACCGGGCATTTAGTAAACAGACCCAACACTGAGTTTTAAAGAAGAGAAAATTACCTATGAATGCGCCCGTTATGATCTTTCTTTCCTTCATATGGCCAATACCTATACACAGAACAAGGCCAATTATTTTAAGGAGAGGAATGGCCGAGATCTTCGCAAAATTTTATAGACCCTCTATCATTGGGGCTGGCTGGGGTCTACTCGGCATTTTCAATGGCGAATACGATATTGTGTTGTTGTTGTTTTTTATTTAGGTTTAGAACCTGGTTCCAAATTAATTTTAAAACAAATCGATCAATTAACTTCTCACAGTTTTGCCAATCAGTTATGGCATCTGTTGACATTTTAAGCTGTTTAACACAAAGAAACAGTAGTTGTCAACGCTTTGTACCATGCGAGGATGAAATAAACGATTGTCTCAAAAGATCATTTTTATTCTCCTAACTAAGTGTTTTTTTCGCAACACTGAAATTGCATTCACGCTTATTACAGCGCCAAAGTCAACGCAAATATGCTGATGAAAGTTTCATAATATGTCCATTTATGCAAAGTCGCTGTCCTAACCTAACCTTAACCTTAACTTTGGGATAGCCTCGAAAGCCTAATTGGTTGCTGGTCCTATTACTAAAAAAATATATATATATATATCTTTAAATAACCAGTAAAAAAAATTTACTCAGAAATTCATTTCTGTATAATCAACCAAACCTAATTTGAAGGATGCTCTATGAATCTACCTTTTCAGATTACTCTACTGGGAAATTTGACCGTGCAACTATGTTATATCTTATGGACGGGCGATTAATATTACCAAGAAAACTAAACGATAAGAAGCAAGGGCATGAACAAAGCAAACAAATGAGGGCTTGTACAACTTCTACCGGAAAAATGGGCATATGTACAAGACTTAGTCATTGTTCCGGCTTTCATCTATCTTCGATCCATAACAACCTATGTTTCATGAATATATTTGTCCCAGGAATTTGTTGCATTCCAGGGGGATATGGGTAAATATTGTTTTGAATCACATTATTTTGCCGTTGTTTTTTATTTTTAAAGAAAAATAGTTATTTTATTCAGAAAGTAGACCAATTTGAAGGTTTATCACAACAATTTGATTCTTCTACTAATAGGTAGGATTTGAAGTCCAAATGAACTGTCATAGTTGCTACCCATAAAAAGTAGATTTTTCTATAATTTCTTAAATTAATTGAGATGAAATGTGAATTAATTACATTCATTTCAGAATGTGGTTTTATTAACTTTCAAATCACATAAATTTGACCCCAAAAGTAATAATATTTAACATTTATTTCTCTAGTTTCTTTTAATTATAGTCAGTCGTATTCATTTAGTGTGATTTATCTATGTAAATAGTGATTTTATCCTCTTCTTCCAGGACACAACCATTATTTTTTCCCGCGTTGCCTTTTACCTTATTTGAATCGCCGGAGAGTATTGCAAACAACCGACTGGTGAGCACCCTGTTATTTATTAAAAATATGAGTCAAGAGTCAACAATAACATCCGTGATTAAAAAGCTTTTAAAAACAGCTTCCTTTAATGGTTAAGTTAGTGCAGTGGAAATGTGTCGAAAGTACAATTGACTCAATTAAAAGTAAGTTAATTTCGATATAATTAGCCATTACACTATATTTTAACTGGAGATTTTTATTTTTTCAGGGGTGAGATAAGTTTTAAAAGTTTTTATGTACAAATTGACGAACAGTAAATTTTTTAAAATATGGATATAGTCATGGCCAAAAGTGTTGACATTAGTTTATCTAAGAGTACATTTTAACTTTGGAATTAAAAAAATGAAAAAAAGGAATTACAAATGGGGAAGTTAAAAAATAAATCAATGACTACTCGTATCAATATTTAGGAATTTTTTAAAACAAAAAGAAGTATAAATGGGGAAGCTCTGAAAATTTATTAAAATTTAGGCATGGCTGTTTTTTGTTCTTTTTAGTTTTTCGTATATTCGTAGGTTTTATCGGTTATTCCTAAAATAGATTTTAGATTTTAATCTTTAGCAGGAATAAAGTTAAATTAGGAGAGCAAATTTAGATAATAAAAAATAGTCGTGAGGAAGGTTTCTTTCCTTATTTCAAAAGAATTCCGATAAAAGTTATTTTTTTGCTTTTAGGCCTAGAAAATAATCATCGCTATGTAAAAGCATATCTTAAGTTCATTATAATTGTCCAAGTAATATTTTTTTTCCTCAAGTAAGGTCGAAAAATTAATTATAGAGATAAAAAGTGCTAATTGTTAATGTGAATATTTTTTTAGCTATCGATGATTAAAAATTAAATGTATATATACAGCTAACTATTATCATAGGATGAATAACCTAAAAATAACCTGGATTTAAATAGTGACTGTAAAGGAATACTAATAACTGATAGATTTACTTATCCTTACCTGGCTTAACTTATCACAGCTGGTGTACCTGCAGAATATGTGCTGCCCCTTATAAAGGGCTCACCTCTCTTTTAAATAAAACATTACTCATTCCTGGGGTGGACCATTAGGTGAGTAACTAAGCTGGAAAAAAGACAAATCTGGAGAAATTTGACATTTATTTCTCTTTTGGAAGAAACCGTTGCAAATTGTTTCTACAGTAATGTCTGAAATACCGCAATAACGTAAACAAAAATCACTAAATTTAATTTATTTTATTGGTAAATATCCTATCTAGTCATCATCATCATCATCATTAACTCTATAATTTAAGAAGGGGATTTTTTTAACTATTTGAATAATAATTTCGGTAAACATGTAGATCGGCGGAGCGCCCGAAAAAGTGGATTTTTGTGCGTTTATATTTCGTTCACCGGTGCATGAATATGCATGCGTGTTTGAGACCTAGTTCAAATAAACCCGGCGCTATTTTGGTACCAAAATGCCCGAAAATAAGCAAAGGAAAACGCTGTTTACTTACTTTATTGCGGTGGGTATACTTCTGAAATAGCGATGAGGAAATCGTGGAATCTTTCTTTAATTCACATTTTGGTAAAAGGGAATCTTTTGGAGAAAAGGTGCCATTCAATGCCGATTTCTTAAAATAATGGCGATCATTTGAGTCACGTTTAGTTTTAGAACATCTAAATTCAAAATTATCGTTAATCTCTAATGCCTGGCCACAAATCTCGCGAAGGATTTTAATCTTAAGTAAATTATGATCGTCCAAAAAGGTTAACAATTTATCTCGATCCGAAAATATAGAACACAGTTAGACAATAGACGAAGGGCAAATTGCAAATACGAAAGCCATATTCAAATTGAATTTACCGCCTAGAAATCGTCTTTCCTCCACCCAAAAAGCTCTACAAAAACTAGTTCCTTCAAACGATCTAGCTAAGTATATTTAAATGTATAAAAAAAGGTATTAAAAATAGTAAAATAGGAAAAATATATTGACAAATAAAAATGACTACAAATGAGGATAAGAAAAAGATATTCAGTGAAAAACAAAATAAAAATTTACTTCATTCATTCCTGACATCAGACCTCCCTCCCCCCCCCCCATTATAATTCGCAAAATTATTAAAGTCGCAGAAATGATTTGGTTAAATCATTCACTTCTATAAACGTTAGAACATTATTCTATAAACAATTATGATTATATACAGGAGGGCTGTGCCCCCCAGACCCCCCCAATTGATCAAAACTTAGGGTCATCGTAGGGGAGTCCCTCCGCAGTGTTTAAATCCACCACGAGCAGTCCCCTTGAATTTACTCCAAAAACGTGAAAAATATTGGAACACGGACGAAATAGTTTACGTCCCATCGTTCGCGCCGCCGATTTACATTTTTACCATAATTTCATCTTAGTTTGGTTATGACTTATGTTTTTTCTCAAAGTTATTTCTAATAATTCTTTTATAATATCAAAAACAAAATGGTGAAGTTCAGAAATAAATATAGTAACGAAATTTTGTGAAATTTTTAAAACTCAAAGAATTACAAATGGTGAAGTTCAGAAAATTTATTTTTATATATCTTCTTCTATAACTATTTTAGCAACGTGATATTTTGAAAGGGGGGAAATTTAGTAAAGAGTTCTTTTTTAAAATTATTATAATTGGCGAAGTTCAGAAAATTTATAAAAATTTAACCATAGCTGCTTTTTTTAGATTTTAAATTTTAATCTTAGTAGCGAAGCCATTGCCTGGTATATTTATAATTAAACACTCCATTTCTCAGCAAATAATAATGTGTATATTAAATTGGCATTGAACGAAATTCAGAGTAAAGTATGACATGACTTTTCGGGGAACTGTACATCGTCTGAGTATTTAGCAAAGACGACTGACTAGTTGGTTGCTTTGGGAAACGTGAGGTTCCTCAACTGCAAGTGTTTCGCACTGGCTAAATCATTGCATGAAAAGATTAAGTCATATGAGGTAATTCCTTTCACCGAAAGGTTTACACATTTTTGTGGGTAAAATTTGCAAAAACTTGTAAAAGATTTGGCGGGGCACCCGTGTATGTTTGTCTGCCTGTGTCTGTTTTGTGTCAAGAAAGAATTGCTTAGATTTTAAGAGCGGATCTAGATCCGGATGCGGATTCTAGCTCACTTATTCACTTCCTTTGACATTGCGGGATACGACATTTGGCTGAGGTATGCTCTCTAGGAGTGCTATCTAATTTCTAATGTTTACATGAACCGTGAGCTTGTTGCTATAGTTACTGGTTGGAAAAAAAACATTCCTATCAGTTCTTCCTCCTCGTCCGTGGTCTTTCCTAGGCTATATGCCCTTCTCTATCCCCCCTTTTATTCATTTTCCCTCATTCTATCTCCCTACTGCTTTTCTTTCTTCTTTACACTAGTCATTATGAGGACTTGTGGTCATCTTAGGATCTCATCGGGCGGCGTCGCCGTAAACAGGCTGCAGCGATCTGGATGGGTGGCTGAAAGGTGAAGTAGTAGCCATGCATGAGTCTGAGGGCCAGACTGCGTTCACCTGGGTGAACCACATTACGGGGCCGGGGCTGCTGTAACAAGGTCACAACAAAGCATGACTCCTCCCTTTTCGGAGGTTCCAATGGTTGTTGTTGTTTGTGGCTCCTCTGGGAGAAGGTGATGGAATCTCCTCTACTCCCTCCGACCGCTTAGCAGATTAAGGGAGGAAACCTTTCGCCCTACGGCTTGTGCTGGAGACCCTGTCAATGGTGCCACCATTAAGTGGGGCCGTGCCTTCTGTGGGGGTATCCTGGGGGACCGGGTAAGAGTGGAAAGAGGATGAAAGAATGATGTGATTTTTTGTTTAGAGCACCCCCCCCCCCCTCGTGCTAGCGTCGATGCAACAGATCTGAACTGAGAGTTCTATTGCAACTTACCCTCAAGTTGCAAAAGGGGTTGCATCCGGGTTGAGTGGTGGTGTCATCTCCACCTGGGAATGACATGACCACGCTTCGACTCTTTTCTCCTTCCCCACAGGGTGGATAGAGTTTAAAAACACAACCAGGGCCGTGGGGCGCATTTCAATATTGTAATGGGTAAAAATAAAACAAAAACTGGCTCAAAAATGGTAAGCGATCTGCCAATGAATGTGGACTACTCAACAACGCCAACTACACCTCCCCCATGTGCCCCAGCCTCCCTACGCTCCGCGACGCAACCAATCACACCCATTTAGCTCTCCCTAGCCCCATAGCTCACCCTTAATCACCCCTAGCCCCCCTAACCCACCTAGCACCCTTTCCGAAGAACCTTTTAGGTGTGTTAAGGGACCCCAAATTCGATGCAGGAGTCTCAATCACATTCATTTGACCCCAAAGAAGCGCAAAATTGCCTTCTGACAGAGAGTGATTCTGCATGTAAGGTGCAGCAGAGTCTATTGGTAATTTGTTAAAAAGTGCTCAAAGGTTCAATATATTTAACCTTGTAAATTGAACAGACAATTAAAATATACAAAAGAAACTCTACATTTTAAGAAACAAAATTGATAATGTTTTTTTGAGGGGAAAATTTCATTTCCATGTACTTTGCCCCCCCCCCCAATTAAATATTTAGATGGCCGTAACTTTTTTAATTTGTATCTATGTAAAATATTTACTTAATTGATTTTAAAGAGCTACGTATTCTCTCATGAACGGGTTTTTTTTAATTAAGTAAATTAGGGGCAGAAATAAGTCATTATAATTTGGGGGCTGCCAAAAAAAAAAATTTGAATGGTTCATAACTTTGCTTTAAATTAAGATGTTGAAAAATAGATTTCAGACGTGTGGTTTCAGCCCCAAATCTACCCATACACCATTTTTTGTATCAAAGTCCGAGAGGATGGGATTCCAACCTTTGCCTGATTTATCCGAGAATCGGCCTCAAATCCTTCCGATAGTCCAAGAAATTGGAACTGTAGCACCTAATTTCCGTGTTATTCGGAACCTTTCTCTTGGATCTACCCGCCCCTCCCCCGGGCTTTCCTCTGGTAGAGCTTGCGGCTCGGCTAAGATCCCCCTACACCCCTAGTGACCAATTCCTGTAAGACGAAACGGCAGCATGCCTACATTGAGTCGTGAGACTCACAGGAGGCAACACGAAATGAGGACAACACCAAGGGAGCCCCGCCCCCTAAGCATCCCCGCCTGACAAAAGATTCCAAGGTAGAGGGAGGTAAAAACTCTCATGCCGATTCCAACCTTCCTCAGTAAGTCCTAGGAGGCAAAAACACCTTCGATGGGCAGCAGCTCCCATGAGGGTTTTCACATCGAGGAAGGTCCCAGCATATCCTTCAAGGTAGGCCTAGAGCAGGGAGGTCCAACCCGCGGCCCGCGGGCCGCATTTCGGCCCACTTAATATTTTCATGAGGCCCACTGTTTACTCAGATTTTATTTTTAGGGGGTATTTTTTAGGACTATTTTCATTTACTTTGAAAACCAGATATAGAGAATATCATAAAATGAAGGCAATCCCTAAAATCAAATTGATTTTATTTTATTTTCTATTAGTATAATTTAATCTTCTCCTCTTAATATACAGTATTTTGTTTGTAATTATATCTTTGAACTTTTAAAAAATTATATTTAAGTACCTCTGTGGCCCGGTGAATATACTTAAATTTCTAAGTTGGCCCGTTGGGAAAAAAGGTTGCACAACCTTGGCCTAGAGGGTTAATTTCTTCAATGTAATGACCGTGGGCTCCGGTGTCCCGTATACCAGGCTCCGACACATAGGTGAGCGAGGCATGGCATTTTTATTAGATTTGTTCACCTGGATCTGAACAAATTCGTGGCGAATGACTGCTGTGTTCGCTTTTCGTGAACCGGTGAGAGATCACTCTACCCTGGCTGGTTTACGCCCAATTTCTTTAATCTACTGCGTTAGTTAGTGTGGTTTATGATATTTTAAAATAGCCTAGTACTAGGTTAAAACCTTATGCCCTTGAAGACACTGCCATATGGACACTTTAAAAAAAAAAATCCCCGCCTTCTTCTCCAAAGAAGAACAAGAAGATGAAATCTAAGACTCGGGGTTCCTCGATCCTCCGCGGGTGATCGGGCGACGGACGGGTCCGCCTCTGCTTCGACAAGCGACCAGGCCCCGAGGCACCCTCGCGCGGGAAGGCCCAGAAAAATACCAAAGTCGCAAATGCGCTGAGCGAACCTTCGATTACGTCAGAGCACCTCATTCAGAGACCTCCGGGCGTTTTTTAGCCGGAGCAAGTTGGCCAAAGGCTACATGTTCTATAAAGGATAGCATTAGCTAGATTGACTGGTAGAGAGGCGAATGTGACCCGTTTCTCGGAAGGGAACCTTCTAGCGAGGCAGCCATAATTAGTGCTCTTCGGGCACTAAATGACTCGCCGTAATCGGTATGAGTTCGTGCACATAGAGTTGTGGACTATTTAACTTCTTATAGGTGGCTGGCCTTAACCATTATATTTGACTCTCTTTGGTGTTGGTCGCAGGCGCTTGCGCCGGGAAGAGGTGGGCCTCCTCCCGATGCCTGGGCGTGCTTCCTTCTTCATCTTGCTCGTTTTGTTTCTTGGTTTTGTCTGTTTTGGGTTTAGTATTTTATTTGATTTATTTTTATTTCAATGTAGTCTAGTATTAGGCTGAAATTTATTGAGGTGACTTGTGCCATTGGAAGCAAACACAGATGGGTGGTATAAAAATATCTCTCTCTCTCTCTCTCTCTATATATATATATATATATATATATATATATATATATATATATATATATATATATATATATATATATATATATCTGTCTACACACACACACACACACAAATATATATATATATATATATATATATATATATATATATATATATATATATATGTACGTGTCTGTCTGTGTCTGTATGTATCTCTCTTTTTTCCTCTGTCCCAGCAGACCTCAAACGACTAACTATGTACTATAATAGCACTTTGGTTGTGTCGGTAGACTTATCAATTGACTTTTGGTAGCGCCAAGGGGCTCCTCACTCTTGCCCCTTCATAAAAGCTACCATGGTGTCATTTCATCTGAAGGGAGGTCATAGTCCAAGGTCTGTTTTTAAACATTTTCATTCATTTTCTTATTTATTTAATAATTCCGATGCATTTTATATCCATGGTTGCGGCGGGGATTGCAGAGTCGTTTTATTCAACCTGAATATGATTTGTTTTTTTATTGTTCTGTCCTTCTTAACCGTTTTCCTTACTCTTCATATTTATCTACCTTTTCCTTCCCTGAGTGTCACTGAGAACAATTGAATCTCGCCATATCCCCATTACCAGCAAAACAATCCATCTCCTCAACGTCACCCCAATGGATATCAACACGGATACGGATGAAACGTCGTCCCTAAGTCACATAAGGGTCGTCTTGGCAAGGGTCAGGTCAGGTAACCTTTCAATACTACATACATACAACTACCGAACCAGGCTGCTGATATAGACATCTTGCATCGCTGCCACCAATAACCATACGATACAACATATTCACAACTTACCTGATACAAGCTACTGAATCTATGTTAGAACCCCGTCCGATTACCGGCCTAAAGGATATACCTTAGTCGGGTACAGCCTAAGTAACGTGCCTCTCGTGCCTCATAAATGACTAACGACCCTCCTACTTTCCCAGGTCCCAACTCCGAACGAAACTCAATCAACAAATACGAAATTTGTGTACCCACCGACTAAAGGTAATTAACACTCCTTTTTACCGACCTATAAAAAGACACCTTTTTTTAATGCAAAACAACACTATTACAATTAATTCCCATTGTCAAACATGTTGAACTGACATAATCCTAATCATAATGATGTAAAAGGTGGTTTAATCATGGGATTCATTAGCATGTCATCTACCAGATATTTTGAGAAAATATCCGATCGTAGTTCATATCTGGTAAATTAATATTACGAGAAAGTTCTAAATGCAGATTAATGTAATATTTGCACGGTCAATCCAGGTCGAAAATATAAAATCAAAGCCTATTGACACAACAGAGATGCTTAAATCTAGCAGAAATGAAACAAAGAAAGGAGTGACAGAAAGACAAGAAATAAGGCGAGTGGTTATTAAAATAATAGGGAATTTTTGTTTGCTGCTCTTCAAGGCCAGGAGGTTTCACAGACCGCCGATGTATCTAAGAAGAAGTCGTAGAGAAGAGGTGGGTCTTCAAGTTACTGAGGGAGAGGGATGAGCGCATTACAGCAGGCAGATCATTCCACATTGTCGGAGCAAATATAGAGAAAGCACGATCAAGCCATGCATCACAGATAACTACGATCAACCATCATTAAGGGTCGCGGGCAGAGCCAGAGGGTATGGTTCTCAGAGGCTGGAATGTCAGTCTTATATGTACATAAGGAGGGTGACTTTGAAGGTGAATCAAATATTGAATGGGAAGTTATTGCACTTCACGAAGCACAAAGAGGGTGCAAGAAAGAAATTTCCCCTGCAGAGAAGAACAGGGTCTGTAACGTTTCGAACCGGTTGGAGGGTTTGAAGTATGAAACCTGTCATTTACCGGGAAAAGAGTAACATATTCAAAGTATAGGTAACGAAAGCATGAATGCCAATCTCAAAACTGTTGTCATCAAAAGGGGAGCGGATGTGTCTGAGATTACGAAAAAGTAGAGAGAGTATTTGTAGATGTTTGCAATGTAAGTTTTGAGAGATAACTGGCTGCCAACTCTGAGGGTCATATTTTTTACTGTATATGAAAATGGTACGTTGTAGGCGCCAAGATTAAGATAAGGACCAATAATTTTGCAGCGAGCCATATCCGCTGGAGTACTCACTAATAATACATTTGTTTCGTCCTGGTTAATTTTCAGAAATTGTCCAAAAGTTATTCAGTGATAATGTTATAAGCGTATAGTAGGTTTCTAAACCCAGCAAACGACTCTGAGAAAAAGAAGATGCATATACTTTTCATCAGCAAATAAATAATATGTTAGGCCGAGACCATGCATAAGAATACCAAGGGGAAGAAGATACAAAACAGAAGTGGACCAAGAACCTAGCTTGAGCAACGCCAAAACCTCTGCGGGCCGAACTATATCAGATCCATTATGAATAGATTCTGTTCGAGATGAAATATAGGAGCGGAATGAGTTACTGGCAGTTCCAAAGAAACCTTAGAATTCACGGAGGCAGTGAAGAACAGTGTAAGCGACAGTTTCATACTTTGCCGTCAGGTCGAGAAGTATCAGAAGAGAAGGCTGGTGAGCTTAGATCGCGCGGCTAAGGCTGTCTGTTACATGTAGGAAAGCTGATTAAATATTGTGTCTTAAAATCAGACTGGAAAATCTCGTCGGCGTTAGGGGAAGATAGATGAGCTAGAATCTGAACCGACACCAGCCTTTCGAGGACTTTGGAGAGACATTGGTGGTAGCTTGCCCGGTCGTTTAAGTTCAGTTAGGTTGCTTAATGATAGGGCGTATATCAACATGTTTAAAATTGAATGATACCACTCAAGACTAGATGTAGGTTTTAGAGCTATCACTGATGTGAGGTAGAAAAACTAAGAAGAATCGACGGTTAAGACTTAGGGATAAAGATGTAGGAGGAGAATGGGTCTTTTGCCGAAGAGAGAAGAGAGATCAATTCCCCAGGGAACAGTGGGGCGAGTAAAGATGTTTGGTCGTGGGGAGAGTGTGAATTAGTCAGTGGCGAGGAATAGTGCCAGAGGGTATTCCAGAACGGATATAAACTATCTTTGCAGAAAAAAAGCAGATAATATAGTACGAGGGATGGAAAAAGAGACTGGGGCATTAGATGGACAGAGAGATTAGCAAGAAGCTTGTACAAAGTGCATGACTTGTGTCGCTATCTTCAAGGATACGGCGGGTATGAGCTTCACGGGAAGATTACAGACTTTGCGGTCTAAGAGTGAGTAACAAGGGAGAAGAAGGTTGCTGCGGCAGCTGCTTTTTTTGCACAACATGCACGGACAGCCCAAATTTGCCTCTTCTTAGCATTCAAAATAGTGGCTAAAAACCACAGGACGCGCAGTTAGCGAGTGGAGATATGGAAAAGGAAGGTATAGACGTCTAGGCAAGAATAAAGGATCCGGAATAAAAAGCGGAGTGAAACGTTGAAGTCAGTAGCAGAATCTAAAGGGAAGGGGTGTAGTGAGGTTAATTACTAGTCGATTATTCCTGATTGATGGAAGAGAGTTGATTAAGATAAGGCTTGGTTAGGTGAAAGAGAAATGAAGAGACAGTACTGGATGAGGGAGTGGTCAGAAATCGGTGCGGATTACTTGGTTATGGTGAAGTTATGAATTAGGAAAGAGGCGGTGAGTAGGTTAAATGTATTTCTCAGTGTGTGAGTTGTGGATGAGACGGATTGAGAGAGAGCATAAAGTTTTTAAAAATAAAGAAACCTCCGATAAGTGTTTGTGTGTGTAATGCGGGGGGAAATCACCCAGAATAATCAAGGTTGCTGAAGAGTTAGAAAATGTATCGTTAATAATTTCCCTTACCTCATCGAAGAATCTGTTAGCGAGGAGTGGGGTGACCAGTGGAGCGATAGATAATAACAATTGTAAGAGTTGATTTAAGAGGAAAGGATTCATGCAGAGCTTCGAAGGTGATGTGGGATTCCATTTAGATTGAGAGATGTGGCAGTAATTAAACTATCCCAGCACCCCCACGTCCTGCCTTTTTAGCAGTGCAGATGAAAGAATACTCACACGGGGACGCGGCAACAAAGATAGCTGTATCCCTCTTTGCAAATCATTTTTCTTCCTGACTGAATATGATAAATTTCTCAGATGAGATAAGGTTACAGATGAAATTAGCTTCCTTTAACCTCAAACTGGGATAATTTATAAAACCAGCAGAAAAAGATTGTGCATGGAGTGATGTGATGAAACCCTTGTAAAACCGCGTTCGAGTAAAGGCGAGGTCTAAGATGGCTGGATCGTAAGGGAATTTTTTTATTAGTATTAGGAGTACGGAATGAAATAGAAGCATCAGTGAGGGTTTGGTGGTGAATGATAAGATTAGGCGATGAGTTCGCGTAGAAACACGTGGGGTGAATAAAGCCGGTACCCCGAAGTTAGTCTACGTAACAAATCCACAGCGGAAAAAAAGCAAGCAAAACATGTTTCACAGCCACAAAAATAAACAAAAAATCAAGCAAAATCACTACTTCATGAAAAACACAAGCCTTAAATAACACTACAAGCACCACTAGGGAAATAAAAAAAATGTAACAAACCACAAAAAAGCATACAAACAGTTTCTTAGTGACTTAGTGTGCGAAACCAACTAAGAAAACAAGCGAATTGCTTCTTCCCCAAAACACTGATAGAGAACAGGCATAATCAAGAATTAAGAGATAACTTAAGAGAATAAAGATTTGGTACGAGAGATTTAGTTGGTTTAGAGGCACACGTTTAAAGTTAGTCGATAGACGTTTGGTAACAACAGGCGACCATCGAGAGAATTAAGTTCGGATGAGATGGTGGGAAAACTTGGCTGGTTCTAATAATGGCCGTGACTTTGAAACGGGGTGGGGGATTTCAGCCGATCTCCGCACGACCGACTCTGAAAATTACCAAAAATCACCCGATACTTTTTACAAAACACGTTTGCAATAATAAAAATAGCAGCAATGGCAAATGCAGTGTTGCATCGGATAATAATTTAATTTGTAAATGTGGAATATCAGGCATTTTCTTCTAACTTACTTATATGTAGAGAGTTTCGAAACGTTTTACTTTTTTAGACTGTGGTACTCACACAATCCCCTCTTCAAGAATCATCCATGGAAGCCAACCTCCTCATGGAAAATGGCCATGGATGGCTGCTGTATTTACCAACTTCTTTGGTACCCTGAGATTCAACTGTGGCGGGACCCTAATCTCCGCTCAACACATCCTCACAGGAGCACATTGCGTCAAACGAGAAAGTGGAAGCACGTAAGAGAAAAATTGATATCGTGGTGAACATATTTTCTATCATTGCTGGGTAAAGACTTCATGCTTTTCTTAAGCATTTGGCAAAAGCTACCTGCCATATTCATCCTAATAATTCTTATATTTTCCTATCCATCTCTTAGAATCTTTGCCTATATTTAAACGTAACATTACGTTTTATATTTATTTCCGTTCCCAATTTTACCGTGGTTTCTTTATCTGCTTCTCTAGATTAGCGCAACACACCATTTTTGGATCCGCTTTAAAATTCCCCTTTCTCCATTCATCTTTCGCATCCATATTTTCCATATACTGTACTTACTAGACAGATACTGTACTGGTTGAATATTCCCTGTAAAGAATGTTAAAATGTTATTGCAAAATATTGTTTACCGATCTCTTTGCCACCCATCCAAGCTTAGCACATTGAGTTTGCCTGATTTTTTTTTATACAGTATTGTTAATTAATAACATTCAATCCGGTTAAATTGAGTATGATTAGTAAGAGTACAAAAGCCTGATTTGGGGTCAAAACCAGGCAGTTGCCATATGCTGGCACTCGCTCTTCTAAACCTCGCCAGTCTTTAAGTCACCTCTGAGATATGCACCAGTTATAAAGACGTTTAGTCTTTCGGTGTGTGGGTGTGGGTAGGTGTGTGTGGTGAAAGGAGTAGACCATTCTATTAGTGATGGAAATGGGTTTTAGGAACTAGGGTTGCACCAAGGTCCGTGAGGCTGAGGTTGGGAAGGAAAGGAGTAGACGTTATAGCAAATAAATAAGTTAATTTTAATTGACAAAAGATAGCAATTAACGTTTTTCACTTCCTCCTAGTAGAAAAATAGAAATTTTAACAGAAACTGAAAAGTGGATGGACGCCTTGCCCCTGCGTACCCCCCCCCCCATTTCCATCACCGCATTATGTGGCCTAGTTTCTTGAATTAATTAACCTTACGCTCCCCATCAAGGAATCATGCTTTGGATATGCTCGTTCGCCTTGGAGACAACGACCTGAATACCACTAATGACGACAGCGGCGATGAATACGGAAGATTTTTCAAGTGAGACCTCTTAATAGTTTTAGAAGTACGCCATCCCCACTTAACAACACACTTCCCTCAGGCGCGCACGGGAAAAAGTAACTCAAATGAGTTGCCGCGACCACTGGTATCAGATTAAATTTAAAAGAATAGTGGACTCAAGTGCGTCCGAGGCATGGGAAACAAACCCAGAAAGGGAAGTGTGAATAGCTCCATGATGGAGCACTGCATAAAAACAATGAACATTGGAGCTCCTAACAACGTCTGGTAACCGCATTTGAATTCGATCGCTAGGGGTATTATTTCAAAATGGTAGGGCTTCGTTCCCCATACCCCTCTTTAATGGTGGGAGTTGCCCCTCTTCGCCCGACCCCCGCTATTTGTAATCATCTAGTAGTATACACAATTCGAATTCAAAGGCCCTTGCCAGACATCGTTAGGCACTCTAATGTCCATTGTTTTAATGCCGTGTCTCCTGACTTCAAACATATAAGCTCCGCCCCCCGAATGCTATTTAAATCAATCATATTTCTTTAATATTAAGTAATATAAAATCTCCATATCATATTTTAATTTTTAAAAATTCCTTCAAAATGATATATAATACAATATGATTCGATTGTAATTAATAATGAGTCTGTGTGCTAAATATACTCACGAACTATATTTAAGCTTAAACGCCAGGAGACTAGTGGGCCTTAAGGTAGAAGCTGCTAGTTAGCGATAGTTTCAAAGCTGTTTAAAGTTCATCTCCTAACAGTATTAGATAAAAGATGGGTTTGTTAATCAACTTACAGAACCTTTCTTCATTTCATTCAGATGCAAACACTTTTCACATAAATTTAACTCCATTTGTTATTTATATATAAAGTCTATCACGACCAAACAGCTTTGCGAAGCTGTAAATAGCACAGTTAATATCTTATTTCAAAGCATATTTTTGACTGGACTACTAAAAAAAACATTCGGGTAACCTTTTTCTTTTATCTTCTAGAGTTGAAGAGATAATACCACATCCTGAGTTCCATAGTATAAATCACTACTTTTTGAATGATGTCGCCATAATGAAGCTGAAAGAAAAGGTCTCTTTTTCTCACTACCTCTATCCGATATGCTTACCTCCTCCGTCTGCTGAAAATGAACCGTTGAACTTGTTCGCTGGAGAAATGTCCACCGTGATCGGCTACGGGAAGAACGAAAAGGGTCAGTTTTGTTAGTGTTCTTCTTGGTTCAAGTTTGCCTTTTATTTATTATAAAAGGCACAAACCAACACCTCATTGCTATGAATGACCATTCGACGTGGACGAAATAATGGGCGAGCCCCTGGTTTAATAGGGAATAAAAGAGGCGGGAAAAGTAATAAGAATAATATGTATTTTGGTATCGCTCTCTTCAAGGCCATGAGCCGCTCTCACAGAATGCCCCTCTATCAACTAAAGGAAAGCTAGAGATAAGAGGTGGACCCTGAATGCGCCAAGGGAGGAACGAGCGTACCAGGGCAGGCATATTATTCCACATTCCAGGGGCAAATATAGGGGGATTACAGTCCCCTGTGCACCACAGAAGCCTACGAGGAACAATCAGTAGGGGAGTAGAGCCAGAACGCAGGGTTTTGGGGGGCTGGGATAAGACCAGTAAAGAGGACAGGTAGGAAGATACTACACCATTTAAGGTATTATATGTAAGCGGAAGGATCTTAAACCTCCCCGTTGGGGATGAACACCAAGGGCTTCCAATTTTTGGACAAGTTGGGGAGGGTGAAGAGTGGGTGAAGCCTGTGATCCATTCATGGAGGTGATGAAAGAGGTCCTTTAGATGTAGGAGAGCTGGTCGCCTGCTGTGCCCTGCCTTGACATTCGACTGAAAGATCCCATCAGCGTTGGAGTATAACAGTTGATCGAGAATCAGGGAAGAGTTTCAAGAAATTTTGAGAGTTTGGATGGTTTAGATTTGTTTTCTTTAGGATCGGGTGAACAACAGTGTGTTTAAAGTCAGTACTATTTCAGACAAGAGGGAGGTATTAAAATATCAGTGATTTAAGGGAGAATGGTAAAATAGATAAAACCAGCCTCTTCGGTTACTTTACCTCTGATGTTTTTTCATTCGAGCGAGGGTACGCCAGGTATTGAGAACACGAGCTTAGAGAGACTTACATGGCCCAACATATTTCCTCTCATTTTTCAGAGCTAATTATATTTGAGAACACAGATTTAGCAAGCCTAAATTTTCCAAACTGCATTATCTCTCGATTTCAGCCCAAACATAGCAGCATTTAAACCTATCATTGTTACCTTTTGAGGGTGGCAAAAGGTGGTCCTTGGTCTGAGTGGTGAACGTTTTTTCCGTGGCCAAAAGGAAGAATCATTCTTAGTGTTTAAACGTCTTCGAAACGGCAGAGTTCATCTAGCAGATTCACAACACAATCAAGGACACGACGTCAAAAGGTCGATGAACCACATGTGTCCGAGGGAAGGCCGTGTTTGTTCCTGTAGGACTTTGGTCCTTCACGCACAGTTCACACGACTCATAACCCGCTGACCGGCAATTTTTATGACCATGTGACCCCTAAAATGTGTCTTCCGAGCTATCCAGATTTGAAACCGCTGGGATACTAGTCCTGGGCCATCGTTGAGAGAGACTAACCAAAATCCTCTCAATACTAAAGTCTGATTGTGGTTTGCCATCGTGCGCGTTATGACTAACATGAATGAGAACTAACTGATCGTGGCAAACGATAGATTCTGAGAATGGATTAAGGCCGACATATATGTATGTTAAAATCTGTGTACCTATTTCTATAGAAGTACATTGTGTTTTTCTAATTGTTATCTTTAATTTTGGTTTGTGGGCCGGTTGTTCTGCCGACACTGCATGCTCGCAAGTTGTATTTGATAATTACAAAGTTGAGGAAGCCTTAGCCTTCCTCAACTGACTAATTTTCACATTTGCTTCCTCATCAATCCCCGATATTTTGGTAAAGTACATCCTCATTTTATATCTTGGTCGTCCCCTGAGTATAGTTTAGGATTTTAAGATACGTATTGTGCAACTAGCCGATACTACCACGCCAGTCTTCCTCAAAACAAAACCCATATGCACTGGTCACGAGTAATACGATGATGTTTTTTTTTAAAGAAGCTCGTCGCACCTGTTGGAAGGTGTATGTGTGATATTTCCACGTCCTGTTGAACCAACGACGTCTGGTGCAAGTTCGCGACGTTGCATTGAATCACGCTCGTAATCCGCACCAATTTCTGACCACTCCCTCATCCAGTACTGTCTCTTCATTTCTCTTTCATCTAACCATCGCATACAGACTGCTACCAAGCTTTATCTTAATCAACTATATTCCGTCGATCAGGAATAATTTACTAGTAATTAACCTCACTACTCTCCTCCCCCCCCCTTTTAGATTCTGCTACTGACTTCCACGTTTCTCTCCCGCGTGTGCACGACGATAGATATAAATTGGTAAATGTTAGATTAGCCTTTTTCCTTGAAAGCGGAGGTCACCTCTCTTCCATACAGTGCGGCTTCCGTAAGTTTCACCCCACATTGGATGCTCTGTTCCGACTGGAAAATGATATCTGCGATCTGGAGAAGCCATATGACACAGCATGGCGCCGTCTCCGGCCAAACAGGGTCAGGGAGAGGGTGCCCCGAAGGGAACTGTCCTCAATGCCACATTCTTGCCTTGAACATCATCCTTATTACATCGGTGCTACCGAAAGATTTTCTTGCTACTCTATACGTAGACGACATTTCGATTTCTTTTGGCGCGGCCCAGATGTCAACTCTGGAACATTGACTCCAACAGGCATTGAACTGCGTTTCTCGCTATGCCGAAGCGCACAGGCTTCGGTCTTTGACCGACGCCTCACCTGATAGACTCATATTCGCTGCCTTAGGGTTTCTTGTACCTGCACTATGGACATCCTTCGTTCCGTGACGTTCAGCACTTGAAATGCTGATAGGACTACTGCTTCACTTTTTTACCGATCCTTTTTTCGTTCGAAGCTTGACTACAGATGCGAGATTTACGCACCCGTAGCCGAGCGGGAATTGCAGAAGGTGGACTTGATTCGCCACACCGGTCTCCACCTGGCGAACTGCGCTTTTCTCACGTTCCCCATTGATAGCCTACTTGTCGATGCTGGGGATATGCCTCTCTCTCTCTGCGGCGTACACAGTACATTATTTTCTTTCAAGCGCTCGCCCGCCGCCTCCCTCAGTCGCCAACGTCTCTTACTACATCCTCATCTGATCTTGACGGTACGTATTGCGCCGAGAGAAGCCAGTCATACCGTAAGCCCTTTGGGTTTAAAGTTAAGAGACTCCCTAGAGAACTTAGTGTAAATTTGGAGCCGGTAGTACCTCTGATTCAGCCCAGGACGCCACCCTGGAGGGTACCACCTTTGAATATCTGTCACTACGTTTCTGCTCCTAAAACTTCCATAGTACCAAGGTATTGCGTTCGGCCTTTTGGAGGTACACTTTGTGTCACGCTGGATCCGTGCCAGTGTACACGATTGGCTCCAAGTCCCAGAAGGGGGTCGGTTTACACGCCATATCTCCTTTGCATGAAATCAGCGGGGCTCTGCCAGGTGCTGCTTCTGTATTTACGGCCCAGCTGATTGCAATACACCGTTCAATACAGGAAATAATGCGTTGTGCCCGATTCGGAGACCGGATTGTGATCTATAGCGACTCACAAAACGCCCTGAGTGCTCTCGGGGCATTGGAATCTCCACATCCCCTGATTCGCAATGTCCATGACGCTACGGTTGCCGCGAGCCGGGCGGATGTCGAGATAATCTTCTGCTGGGTTCCTAGACATGCGAGAATTGCGAGGGATGTACTTCCCGATCAGGACGCCAACGAATTTGCGACCAGACTAGCGTTTTGCTCTTCCACACACCGATTACACTGCGTTATCCCCCGGACTGTTCGAGCACACAGACTTGTAGACTATCTGAATTTTTGCAAGAGACAAGTCGCCTCCATTTTTTTTTACTCTCTTTGGTGTTTGTCGCTTAGACCTGCGCTAAGGAGAGTCGGCCTCGCCTCGATGCCGGAGCATGCTTCCTTCTTCTTCGTGCTGATTTGTCTTTGTCTTTTTGGGGGGAGGGATGAAGGGAAGAGGGCCTCTGTCCTTTGCCTCTGTTTTTATTGTTTTGGAGGGGAATGTCTTTTACACGTTTTTTTTTAATCTAGCCTAGCTAGCATTAGGCTGTAATATTATCGCGGCGTTTTGTTCTCTGCTGGACGCCGAGAAAAAAAAATTAGAAATTTAATCGAATTTAATTTTTCTCAATTAAATATTTTTGTACACGCTGGATTTATTTTTTCTAAATTAAATATCATTTGGAAATGTCTATTAAGCTGCATCCCCTACTGGATCAAGAGAGATCCAAGATACTGCCTCAGTTTATTACGGACTTAATGATATGTTCTACCAGGGAGCAGGACGTCAGAATGAAAGGGTTTCCTGAGTGTTTCCCACTAAAAACAAACCATGAAATTGAAAAAGGCGAGATTGAAGACTCGGTTCCTGACGGGAAAATGTAACCGGACTGTTTCCACGTAGGCTCGTTACACTATTGTTACATTTCTACAATTTTCACCAGACAGAAAAGGGTTCGAAAGTACAACTCAATAAAATAAAATATTGTGAAAAAGTTAATTTATTTTCGTAATTTAATTTAGGAAATTAAAGCTACATATATTATCTCTTCATTACAGTAAACTAAAATATTTCAAGCCTAATTGTTTGAATGTTGATTATTATTGGCTCATGAAAAGCAGAACTCCAATATCTCGAATATTTTAATATTTCACTTCGGTTTGAGTAAATTGCTATTAAACAGTATAAATAATGTGTCTCTCTCAGTCTACACTAGCGGCCATAAAATAAGGGTCAGTAAGAACAAGTGTATTTAAATATTTATTATAGAGGTTTAACGAAATGTTGAGACTATATATTATACACATATTTAGATACATCTAATATATATCTTTCGTTAAAATTTTAAGTAAATAGAATAAATATTTTGTAAGTTATGGGGAAATAAACAAACTATTTTGCAAATTACTGCAGCCAAAGGTTAAGGGTCTCTTAGAAAAAATGAACTACCAACCGAGGTATTTGTGTTTAGGAGACTGTTAATGAGCCAACTTCTTATGATCATACATTATTGGAACATTCAACTGTCAACATAGTGGCTTGTGAGAGACGACCTGTATCCTATGATGAAAAACGTAAGAGTGTGTGCCTTCACCAATAGGGCAAGTCAAATTATGTGATAGCAACTACTGTAGGGAGGTCTAGAAGTGTTGTGCAACGAATTGTAGCTCGTTTTAAGCCATCAGGATCGAGAGATGCTACACCCAAAACCGGTAGACCTTTTAAAACGTCACCAAGACAAGATCGTATTATGGTTAGAATGTTACTGAAAGATAGGTTTAAGAGTGCTGCTGAGATATCCCGCGAGTTCAGATCCAACTCCAAAGTCAACGTATCGCGCAAAACAGTTTTTCGGGGGTTACGAGGTTCTGGGTTGCTTGCTCGGGCACCGGCAAAGAAACTTCTGGTCTCCAAGAAGAATCAAAGAGCCCGTCTTTGTTACACTCACGAACATGTCGTTTGGACAGAAGAACAGTGAGTGAAGGTTCATTTTAATGATGAATCGAAGTTTAATGTGATTTGTTCCAATTGGGGATCTACATCTGACGAAGATGTTGCGAAAGGTTATCTCGTGCATGTGTAAAGAAGACAGTGAAATATGGAGGAGGCAGTGTAATGCTATGATGAGTGATGTCTGCTGCTGGTCCCGATCCACTTATTTGCCCACAAGGGACTGTCAATGTTGAAATCTACAAGCAGATTCTTAGACAGCATGCCCTTCCACATCTCCGATCCTCGTCAGTTCAACGTCCTATCTTCGTGCAAGATAACGCTCCCTGCCACACTGCGAAGAGAGTCAAAGATTCTTTGAGTAATAAAGGGGTTGACCTCATAAAATGACCGCCTCAAAGTCCTGATCTCAACCTTATAGAAAACGCTTGGAAGATTATTTGAGATGGGGCGCGAAGGAGAAATCCAAAGAACCAAGATGAACTCTGGGAATTATTGAAAAACGAATGGAGCAATTTTACCCCATCATTTTGCAGGAAAGTAATTCAGTCCTGTGGTAAGAGATGTCGAGATCTAATTGTTAGTAAAGAGATTTTCACAAAATATTAATAGTAAGGGTTTCTTTTTTGTTCTTGTTCCCTTTTACATTGTTTTTCTAAGTGACCCTTAACTTTCGGCTGCTGCAATTTCCAAGATGGTTTGTTTATTTCCTCATAACTTACGAAATATTTAATCCATTCTCTCGAAATTTTCACGAAAGATAGATGTTAGATATATCTAAATATATGTATCATATATAGTCTCAACGTTTTGGTGCACTTCTATAATAAATATTTAAATACACTTGTTATTGCTGACCCTTATATTATGGCCGCTAGTGTATTTCATTACACACAACCACAATCATAGAGGATTACTGACTTGACAGTTATTCAGAAGAATTGCTGTTCACAGAATGCTGTATCAAGGCATATTAATGTAAAGTTGACTGAAATAGGAAAGTACGATAGGAAACGGTGCACGAGCAACAGGGATGGCCGCAACCTTGAGGGGAATGTCAAGAAAAGTGAATTCAAGTATTTTACAAATAGTGGGCTGAGGCTCTTGTCATTGCACCAAGAACCACCACGTGCAGGCGTCTTCGGGAAAGGAACCACAACTGCCGCATTCCTAAAACAGAGACAACATGAGAAGTTTCTTATCGTGGCTAATCTAAAAAAAAACTGGACTGTTGCTTAGTTTTCCAAAATCTTCACTTCCGATGAAAGTAAATTTTGTATGTCATTTGGAAATCAAGGTCTGTGCAGAGGCACAGAATCCAAGTTTTTGGTCTTGGTCCACCTGTGTTTTATCAAGTCCACAGTCAACGATGCTGCCTACCAAGAGATTTTAGACTACTTCATACTTCTATCTTCGGACAAGTTTCATGGTAAAGCCGATTTCATTTTTCTTTCAGAACTTAACACCTGCTCAGAGTGCCCAAACTGCTACCAAATGGTTTGCTGGCCATGATATTGCTATATGAAGATTGGCCAACCAACTCTCCTAACCTAAATGCCATTAATAATCTGTGTATACCGTCAAGAGGAAGACGAGAAACACCCGACCAAAAAATAGAGACATGACGAAGACCACTATCATTGCAACCCAACCCTCGATAACATTTTAGCAATACCACAAATTGATCACCACCATTACCCACTGCATTGATGCAGTAATTCGTGTTAGAGGACCCGCAACCAAGTAGTGGGTGTATAAATGAACAAACTTTTCAGAAGTTGATCATTTATGTATTGAACATTCTTCTATAATTGACCTTATGAAATATTCTAATAATGTAAGATGCTGGATTTCTGATTTCCATGAGCTATAAGCCATAATCATCAACATTAAAACATAAAAAGGTGTGAAATATTTCGCTTTGCGTGTAATGAATATAAAATATACAAAAGTTTTTTTTAATTTAACTAAGAAAATAAATTAACATTTAGCGAGATTCTATTTTTTTGAGCTGTACTAATATTTCTCCACGAACTATTTCGAAAGTGGTTGAAAGAGCATATTTATTTAGTCCTGCTGACAAAATTTGTTGACGTAGTTTTGCATTCCTTGGTAATCCTCGATAATATCCGGCGGTGTCAGCGAACTTTCGTTTTCGTCGACTGTAATTCCTTGGTAGACTTATTTATCGTCTTAGTTGGTTTACAGTCATCACCGTAAGCGCTCTTCCAACCCAAACGCCCATTATTCAAGCAATCTTTGACCCGTAGGTCCTGTAGTCGAACCCCAACAATCGGAACTCTCGGACCTCTGAAGTTCCATAGATCTAATTCCAAGTAAAATTAGGTACACGCGAGCTAGAAAAGCAAACTATTAATAAAATAAAGTAAAAAGATTCGACGATATAACACTAATTTCCATCAAATGATGAACTCCTTATTTTGTATGAGCTCAACCTTGAATTTCACTTTTCAAAGACAAATATTTTTTATTATTATTATACCATTATTATAATTATTATTATTATTATTATTATTATTATTATTATTATTATTATTATTATTATTATTATTATTATTATTATTATTATTATTATTATTATCATTCCTTATATCTTAATTTATCGGGTTCTTTCAGAAACTCGAGTTAGCAATTTAGATTACCTAATATTGAATTAGCGGCAACTTTAATCCCAAGTCACGCATATTATAATTATTATTAGTCAACCTCTGTGTGCGAGGTCTGGGGGATTTCCAGAGCGCCTTCATGCGAGTGTTTTAAAAGGTAACTAAACCTAGATAGTGGCCTATAGCCTGGAAGCCTTTCCTTTCTTTGTGTGCCCTATGCAAAATGCTGTTGTTGCACGCCAACCACACTGTAGGAAAGCGTTCACTGATAATGATATCATTAAAATAGACAAAAAATAACAAGGAATTCGTAAAGAAAATGGTGAAATTGGGAAAACTAAAAATGTAGGCAAATACCAAACTAACCAGTATAATCAAACTATTTGACACCTTAACAAGGAAGGCGCACAATTCTCCCTCCCCAGGTTGAGAACGCGGCAGTCTGAAACATAGCTCTTTATCACCGAATGCGGAGAAAAATATATGGGCGGCGATGGTTGATTTAATCGTTGACTTCTTTCAGGGGAAGCCAACGGGATCCTGATGGAGGCCCAAGTTCCTATCTGGAAAAACCACGACTGCGACAAGTCCTACATCGCCCCGATCACAGATATCTTCATCTGCGCCGGGTACCAGGAAGGAGGGATGGATGCCTGCCAGGTATTTTCATAGCAAATATGCATTCTTTAGTAAATTCCAGCCCCCCTCCTCCCCGACGCCAAAGCGCGGTTCCGTCGTCTTCTCTCCTTTATGATGTCTCTTATTTTTGGTTTGTGTTTGGTTTGGCATTTGTGGTTTTTAAAGTAACCTAGTACTGAGCTGAATTTTAATTGCGGCCACTTATGCCCTTGGTAGCATTCGTTAGATGAGCGCTGTTAAAAAAAAATAAATAATAATAACAAATTCCAGTACCCGAGGGTGCCAGGGTAGGCGAAAGGGGTTGGAACACCGCGTAAAAGGTGGGTTGATTGTTTGAATAAGTGTGAAAGAGAGCGAAAGAGGCTGACTGAGGGTTAAATGGATGATACAGTGTATTATATATGTATATGGAAGGGATTTGTGTGTCTCTGCCCCGTGTTGAACCCTAAATGGACCAAGTGCTACAGCTCATAGCACACCATCGATATGTTGGGCCAATTTGGCGTGAAAAAGATGATGGGTGGCTTTGCGCTTGCAAGGGATTTGTGGCGTTGATGCACACCGATCACACCATGTGGGAGGAAAACAGTTTGACCTCTGTGTGCGCCCAGGTGTAAGTGGGTATGGGGGGCGTGAACTAAATTCAAGTGATGTTTATATACGCCCCCCCTTTCCCCCCAGTGTGAAAAAGTGGTTAGTGGTGAGAAATTTCCAAAGTAACAAAGTTTGTATATCAATTGCAGCTCTTTCCCTTTGTTGCAAGCTGCGCGTCGTAGAATGTGGCTAAATATCGGCACGTATGCATGCAATGTGTGTGAAATCTAGTTTATTGTTTAATAATCCCATGAAGATATTTAAATGACTATATTAATTTAGAAAGAAAGAAACCAACGAGGCCATTCCCCGTCAGAATATTTTTAACATTTTCGTAAGGAAAGTGTTGAAGTTATGGTAAGTAAAAATGCGTGGAAGAAACATAGCCCGAGTAGCCAAAAGAGGACACTACTTGTGCTTCAAAAGCTTCGAGTTATTTATCACTATCGATCCGTCGTGGCAATTTCTAGCTTTTTTCAGTCCTTGTCAGTCACATTTTAAGATGGCAAGGACCATTTTTATGACTTTGACTGGTTACAAGTCATTTATCCCTCTGGGTTCGTCATGCCAATTCCAGAATTTTCTTAGTCCTTGTAATTCCAGTTCCTGTTGGAAGTGGACAAGGACCATTATGTGACGCGTTTGTCATTGAATCTTAATTACAGGGCGACAGCGGCGGTCCCCTGCAAATCGAGGTCAACAAGCGCTGGACCCAAATCGGCATCACGTCCTTCGGCAAAGGGTGCGGTCGACCGGGATACCCCGGCGTCTACGCTCGGATAGCGAAATTCAGCAAATGGATCAAAGATAACATGCGGTGATCCGAGCAAAGAGGCGGGCGAATTCTTAAGTGTTTCATAAAGGGATCCGTCAACGAATCAGCGGGAAAGTGTCCGAAAGAAATTGAGTATTTGAAAAAAATGTTGATCAGTGATATAATATTTTCATTATTAAGCCATTCAGAAAAAAAATTCTAAATGTTTAAGTGATTCGAAATTCAGATCCCTCAGTTATTTATTGTATTCCAAATGATCCATAGATATGTCATACAATATGAATAATAGCCTAAATATTAAAGCCATTTACATTGATTATTTCTTGAATATTTAAGCCACTTAGATTGATTTCCAAAGATTTACTTAAAACTGGAAAAAGATCCTGGAAAGTATAAACCAGCGGTAGGGATTCTGCGGCTCTTATGCCCCATTGGGTCGTCTTGGCCAAGTGTGGCCTTCTGAAAGAATTAAAATTTTACATATCCAATCTTTTTTTTTTACCTTCCTACAAATAATATTCGTAACAAAGTCATTAAAGGGTTAGATAACTTTAGAATTGATCATTATTTTTCATTCTTAAGCTGGTACATAGTCATTAATTATATACAAAATAATATACAAGTTGTTGTATATCTAATTAAAATTTTATGAATGCGGCCTACAGCTAACTTAATGCAGCCTTCAACACCAGTCTCCAACCCTTGGCTTAAGCCATTCGGAAATAAGGGTCTTATATATTAAAGACCTTTACTATGATTATTTTTGAAATGAAGGTCTTGAGCTATTGTATAAATAATTTCGTAAATTTTATACAAATCTGCGTATTTAATATTTGTCGTTCTAGTTAAAAGAAACCCTAGAATGTTAATTTCTTTCTGAATGGTAAAGGTAGTTTGAAAATATTGTTATCTAAGGTCATTAAAATTTATTACTCTACAAACTTCTTTACAAACAAAACTACTTACAAACATATATGTATTAGCTTATACTTTGTTTACTTTGTTGTGTGTGACCTTCAAAATAGAAAGTTGCTGTGTATAGTTGTGTATGTGTGTATTTTAAAGCACGAAATGAATGTAGTATATGTAGGTATTATGAAGTAATGGCTGAACAATACTAATGGGTGATTCTTATATTTGTTTTGAGCTTCACGTAGCGAAATATCTTGAATTATCAGAAACATTACAAACATTCACCTAAACAAGAATTGTCAATAACTTTGAAGTGTATGTGTATATGTGAGAGAGAGATTCTATTCTGCAGTTATGGCAGAATTTAGACATCGTATAATTACTATCTCGGAAGATGGGTAAAAGTGAGTGGAATTGAGAAGTAAGCGAACAATAAAAGTAAACACTTCATAAATATTCATACTGGTGTAATTACACTTTAGAAGAGTAATAAGACCTACTACCTCAATTATCCCGGTGAAATTTAGTTACGAATCTCAAAATAGCCCCGATTTAATTTAGATTAGTTAATGTAATGCCTTGGTTTTCTTCTATCGATGCTAAGTTTTATATCGAAATTCCCGACCTATGGGATTGAGCCGTGTCAATACTTTTTTTTCTATTTTGATCCTACTCCAAAGAATCATATTTTAGTAATGATCCAAATTTGGATCCTTTGTAGTAGGATATGATATGTTATATCATCACCATCAAAAATATCAGAAATTAAAGATGACTCTTTGGCGGGGAGGAGGGGCCGTTCCTCTGAAAATGAACCCTTTAGGCCAATCCACATGTTATTAACCTCCCCACTTCTTTCTCTGGCCTTCGTTTATCGATGCACCAAGACATGTCAATCTCACTTTTATTCACTCATGCATCGCCTACTTCTATTACAACCATAGCTTGCATATCTCTTCTACCGACATTCCCTGATTATTTATTATAGGAACTCTGCACAAGCCAACAAGGACAATAAAACCCTTGTTGGAAAGAAAGAGGATAAATTGATTAAAATATTTTTCATAAAAGGAAATAAATAAAAGAAAATATTAATCTGCGAGAAGCACCATTTGCGCCCAGATTGTGGGGTTATCTGGGAAATTGCACGTCAAGGTATTCAATGCAAGTGAATTTGTGTTAATCGATCTATTTATGAACATTGTTTTATAAAATGTATTTATTTTGAGCACTTGGTTGTAGGCTAACGATATTAAAGAAATTAGATTTCGAATTTTAGTAAGCTCGAACTTGCGTTATCGTAACCTTAAATAAAAAAAAATTGGCAGATATATACATTTGTATATCTGCCACGCGTTTCCCTATTCCTCATTTATTCTTTGAATTGCCAATTCATTTTCTATTTCTTTCATAGTCTCCGTTCGAGCTGGCGAAAGTGTTCCTTAAAAGCTATTCTATTCAGAGAATTTTCTGTTTCTCTGCGTAGCGTAGTGTACTAACGACATACTTTTAACTGTGATCAAAGCGGTGCTCGCTGCCTCAGTGTACCTGGTTCGAATCGTTTTCCTGCACGGATTTTTTCGAAAAACGGTAATAAAAATATTACTGCAAGGAAAAATTATTCAGTTTTCTCTTTCAATGTGGTTTAATGGATTCATTTTCATCATTCTCTCGTGCTACTTTGAGAGATATATACATATGTATATATATATATATATATATATATATATATATATATATATATATATATATATATATATATATGTGTGTGTGTGTGTGTGTGTGTGTGTGTGTGTGTGCGCGCGTATCACGTGAGTAAACAATGAATGCACCACAGACCACCGCAAGGAAAGAGAAACAATGACTTCCGAGTACTCTCGAACTTTATTTCAAGTTCATTATCAAGAAAAAAAAAAACAGAACCAAGAATTTATATATATATATATATATGCATATATAGGAGGATAGGAGGTGTAAGGTCTAATATGAAAATCTAATCAATTAAAAGTTTAGGAAATATTGAAATTGAAGCATTTATGTAGATTAAACAGATTAGAACGTCAAAGGGACACAAAAACATAAATACGACCATAAAATTATTAGAAGCGGGAAATCTCCTACGACTCAATGGTTCACCAGACCACGAAAGCCTTCAGAGGAAGCTAGAGAGCTTAAGTGAATCAAAAGATAGAGAGCGAACAGTGTCCGAAAAGAAATAATTTTATTTATTTTTATTATTATATTATATTATTATTATTTATTATAATAAACATACATATATACACATATATACATATATTCATATTAATCAAACATCTTTTTAAAATTTATCATATTATTCATAAATATGTATGATACTAGGTATTTTGCTAATATCTATTAATATTTTGTTAATATGTTTGAATTACTTGGTATTTTACGAAATGGTGTATAATTAATCAAATATTTTTTAAAATAAGAATTTTAACAATATTATGTTTCAGCTAAAATTTATAACTAAAGTGTATTCAATATAGTTCTAAATAAGTGATATGACTAAAACTAGAGAACTTACTGAAGCACAGAGACCATAAATCCAAATTTTCCATAGCCAAGGGTTATTACAAGTAGAAATTGCTAAACAAAATAAAATGTCTAAGATATGCCTTCCAAACTAGTATAAAACGATATCAAGTCAAAAAGCTAATTGCCTTGTATCAAAGATGAAAATTAGCAGCAAACATCTTACAACACCTAGAGAAGACAGCTATCATTCAAGCCTCACTTGAGTTTAATGAAGCTACAAGTTCAAAAATATTACCCATAAGGAGACTTATAAATCAACAGAAACAAGGTCTGCTGACCAAAGGTTGCGTGCTTTCATTACACTTATTTATGACCTTCAAAATTTTCAATATTTCACGGACTAACCTTGGGAGGACCTTGGCACCTATATCATTAGAAACAGGATATAAAACATCATAAGGGTTTTAAATTTCGTTAGAATCGACCGAATAGTTATGAGGTTATTTCCAAATAATTCCCCGGCTAACTTTCCGAGGATATTGGCAATTATATCATTCGGAAGAGAATGTAAAACAACGTAAGGGTCTCAAATTTCGTTAGTATCTGCCGAATAGTTATGATGTTATTGCCAAAACAAAATAATTCCTGGGATAACCTTGGGGGGGGTGTAAGTGGTGTGGGTGGCGGTGGTGTGGGTGGCGGTGTTGTAGGTGGAGGTGCTGGTGGTGAAAGCGGTGTAGTTTGTGGTGTGGGTGGTGATGGTGTAGGTGCTAATGGTATAGGTAGTGATGTTGTAGTGGTGGTGTAGTTGGTGGTGATGCAGGTAGTGGTGGTGTAGCTGGTGGTGGTGTAAGTGTAGGTTGCGTAGGTGGTGTAGGTGTTGTAGTTGTTGGTGGTGGTTGGTGTAGGTGGTAATGGTGTAGGTGTTGTAGTTGTTGTTGGTAGTGGTGTAGGAAGTGTAGGTGGTGGGGGTGGAGGTGTAGGTGCTGTAGATGGTGTTGCGGATGGCGGTGGTGGTGTAGGTAGTGCAGGTGGTGGTGGTGTCAGGGTAGGTGATGGTGGTGTAGGTGCCATACGTGGTGTAAGTGATATTGGTGTAGATGGTGGTGGTGTGGGTGGTGCAGGCGGTAGTGGTGTAGGTGGTGTAGGTGTAGGTTGTGTAAGTGATCATTTGAAAGAGAATGTAGACTCGCACGTGACTAAAAAACGTCTTTAAAGGGTCAAAGATCACAAAAATTGGACACATGAATAATGGTCTAAAGTAATTTAGGTATTTCCATTTCAATATATTTTGGAAAGAAATATTTTACTTTTTTATTATTTTTAAACAATTTGTCAGATTTTATTCTTTTTAACAATTTGTCAGATTTTCATCTACTTTCGTGATGCGAAGTGCTGGAGAGGCATTTCACCCTGCATGTTTAGGACCAACTGTGAAGCATGGAGGTGGTTCTATCATGGTATTGGGCTACATGTCTTCATCAGTGTCAGGGGAGTTGTTTTTTGCCATGTATGTGTATGTGTGTGTGTTTTTTTAAGATTTTTTTAACTTTAAGGCATATCAAATTTTCTCCGATAGTTCGCCCCGGGAATATATCTCTACTTAAATCTCTCGCCTCTGATAAAAGACGTTATGGATAGGGAAGAGTACACTAACATAATAATGCTGACACGTTCAGGCACGAATAAATTTAAAAAGGTAAAAGATCCCATTATTCAAACTTCGATTCATATAGAAGATCGTATCAATAGATTCTTATCAAAATTCAAGACGAGTAAATATACATCTAGCGAAATATATAACATGTTACACGTATCGGGCTTCGTTCTGGGCATACTATATGGGAAACTTAAAATCCATCAGGAAGAAGTTGCACTCCGCAGTTGCACAGGCAATACATCCTCGTATGGAATACATATAGAAATTCCTAGTACCCATCCTTTCACAACTTATATAGAATGACTGCATCATAGCTAATTCCAAAAAAAGTTTAGAAGATTTGTTCACCCGTTCGACGCTGCGGACGTCATAATGGTGTTATGGCGCCGAAAACTTATTCACAAATATTCCGTTAAATGAAACCATCCAAATTTGTACAAACGCTTTTCAATTCTCGTCAAAAAGCAAAAGGTATTACAAAAACTTTTTAAAGTCATTGTTAGAAGTGGTTGTCTTAAATTCGTATTTTATATTTAATAAAGAATTTTACCTCCAAAAAGGAGTGGGAATGGCCCAAACACTTGGGCCAACTTTCCCAAATATCTTCTTATCTCATTATGAGCAACTATGGCTCAATAATTGTCCTATCTATTACAAACGTTATGTCGATGATCCATTTGCATTAATAAAATCACGGCAACAGGCAGAAAAATTCCTTAAATACTTAAACTCTGGGCATGAAAGTATAAATTACACAATGGAGTTCGAGGAAAATGGTAGGCACCCATTTTTGGATATAGATATTAAGGTTTCAAGAACAAAGTAGGAAACTTCATTCAATACGAAGCCTTACAGGTTCAGGCCGAAGTTTCTTTAGTTTCTTGCCACGAAACCCTTATCCATCGAGCCTACAATATGTTCTTCATACAGACTGCTGCATTTAGAATTCTCTTTTCTTGATATAAATATATATATATATAATTACGAAAAACTTGTAGCTCAGGAAAATAGGTCTATAAAATTAATAAAATAACTAAATTCCTCCAATGATGTACAGAATAAACCGAAAATATGGCCATAACCTTTGTTTGTCTTATTTATTTTCTGTTAATTTTTAATTGTTAAAGAAATAAACCCTCAAAGTTCAGTCGTGCATATCGTTTCCCTCACTCAATTTATATATATATATATATATATATATATATATATATATATATATATATATATATATATATATATATATATATATTGCCGTCCTAGTAGGCAAGCATGCTCTAGAATTACCTACTAAAAAATTATTGGGGGAAGCATCAAATTATAGTGACCAACCGTCCTGATAAAGGTAGGTGCGTCGTTATTTTGAACAACTCAAACTACATTGAAAAGATGGAAGTCATTCTCTCGAAAAAGACCAAGTTTCAAAGGTCCTCGAATCTCGAACCTCGTTAATCATCAGGTTGGAGAACAAAATTAACTGCTTTTTACTCAAATTGAAGCAGAGCGTGTTTCTGGGTCGTAATTGGCTACCCTCCAGTCTTCCGTTTACAAATTATCCGATAAGGTTAGTGTTCACTCAGTGCTTTTTGTGTTTTAACCAAGGTTTTGCATCCCCCTTTTTCCAAATAGAAACGTGATTTTTTTAGGAAACCAAAGTGTAGCCATAGTCCCTTTTTAATTTGTTTAACAATCTCACCTCCTCCCTCCCATTTTGTTCACTATTTAATATGGTTTCTCAGTTTTTTGTTTGTTTAAAACTTTTAATCTTCTTAGCTTATCTTTTATTAATGTGTAGATTCCAGTACTAGAGGATGGGTAAATTAAAACCCGAAACATTGTTCAAATTAAATGAATCTCTCCTGCAACATTTACCCCCCTCATTTATATATATATATATATATATATATATATATATATATATATATATATATATATATATTTACTGGAATGGAAGATATCACATTAGTGTGATATATATATCATTGAAAGATAATGGTAAACTACAATATGTGAATCAAGATTTTATTTATAACTATCGGATTAGTTTCGGCAACTTACCTTATATATACTGTGTTCCTTGCCTAGTTTCTTCATTATTAGTTGAAAATGGCATCTTGTAACTTGCCGAAACTAGTCCGATAGTTATAAACTGTGGTTTACCCTTATCTTTCACACACACACAACATATATATATATATATATATATATATATATATATATATATATATATATATATATATATATATATATATATATCGCTATTTTATCACTATGAAACAGGACCCAACTAACCACTTCCCAACCAATGTCGAATGGTAGGAAACGGTCTAGAAATAGTCTATCATCTCTTCTGTCTTGCAGTGTGTCGTTCATAATCATTTCAATGTTTAACCCTATGGAGTATAAAGAGTTAATGAAGCAACATATTCGCCATTGTCTACTGTATGAGGTCAGAAAGGAAAGTACCGATACAGAGGCACTGAGAAACGTTTGAGGGGTGTAACCAGATGCAGTGATGTCTCGTACTTGTCAGCTATGGTTTCAAAGGTTTAAATATGCCGATTGTGACTTGTCCTAATTGCAAAAAAAATTCTTGAAAGGGCGAGGATCGAACCAAGCACACTAAAGGAGCAAGTATAGCTTTGATTTCAGTTAAAGCAACGCCTTAGACCACTTGGCTGCGCGTGAGAACAAATATTCTTATGAATAGACTGCCTTTTAAGACTTGCTTCGCTAGGTCGATCGAAAGGAGTATACACGGGTCTTCTCAGGAGGCAAACAGACTTGGTGGTAGACATTCTCTTGCCAAAGTTCGACTCTTTGCGAGATCCTCCTGAGGATAGGAAGGCTCCTGAGGAGGGGAAGGACTTCCTCCAACGGTTTGTGACCCCTTACAAGTCAATGACAGCCCCATTTTGGATAAGGACATGGCTGAGGCTGGTTCGTCCGGCCTTGGAGCCTCTTCCAGGTACGACCCCAATCAAACTCACTCTGTGCCCTCGTCACCCAAGAAAAAGAAAATTTCTAAGAAAAAAAATAAAGGCTAGGGCTTCCTCTCCTTCCAAGGGGGAAAAGAAGTTCTGTACATGGACGGGTCTCCTATCGTTTCGGTAGGCGAACATGGTAAGATGGTTATATTTGGCACAGAGGCACCCTTGGGCGGGAAATACCATACAAACACAGAATTATATAGTACAGTAAGTGCAGCTTTGGTGACGTCATCGCCACTAATCGAGCGATTACCCGGTGTTTTCGACTTCGCCGGCTTCAATTGCTTTCTGTTTATTCGCTCTACTGATAGTAGTATGTTGGCCAAATGTCACATGTACCAAAGAGGATAACTTTAACAATCGATGGCTCGCCTGGGCAGGGGATACCGCACTCTACTATGAATTTTGTGAAGGGGGTAGTTTATACGAGTGAACTTATGGAAGGGTGAGAAAACAGGGGGAGGTAGCTTGAAACCCGCCTTTATACTCTTCAAAACATTCGATTATGACGGTCTCCCTGAGTCCGTGCGTGCCAGTTAGTATCGCTACCGCGTTAAGACATTCGTATAACTTCCGGAGAGGTGCTTCCTCTGCTACCTCTTCGACCATACGATTCGAGCCTACATACCTGGAATGTCAAGTGTGTTAATTGCAGTGAGCGGCACCCTGCTTCTTTGAATCAACATAACTCGTATCATTTCGAGAAGGAGATCTTGCCCTTCAGTCCAGTAACCGACTCTCTTTCAGAGAGGCCAAAGAATTGGTCATGTTACACCCTATGCAACCTGAGATTTACTACGCCTCTCAATGTAACAAGGCACCCTTTGGTTATGGCCTCTCCATTCCTACGAGCATGTTCAGTTTCGCCCTCATTCCAAACCTTTCTGCGCGTTCTGTGCGAATAAACCCAGATTGATATCTCCGTAATTATATTTGCTATAAATACCTCTTTTCATGCAATGTGCAGATCAGCTACATCTGAATAAGAAGTAGAATTATAATTTTATTTCTGCGTACATTCAACCATCGGTCGACTTCAACGCGGGGGACTTCCACCGCATCATGTCATGGTTTCCGAAGCATTTTTCCCTCTGTGCGTATTTGAACGGGTGGCACCTCTTTTGGTGGGCATACACGATCAATTCCAGGAGTCAAGCCATCGCCGACCCGATTGAAGAGTTGGGGATAGTTATCCTAAATTTGGATGAGTTTACGCATCATTGTCCGAGAATCGCTTCATTTTCCCTGTGTTCTCCGGATGCACAACCTTATGTTGCATGTGAGTTGGCCAATGACCTTTATGATAGTGACCATTTTTCCATTCAAATGTCATTTTCTGGGCAGCTGCCACCTGAGAAATTACTTCCGTGGTCCTTAGAGTTAGCGCAGTGGTCTGCATTTCAGGAAATTACTGTTTTCTTTATTACATTCGAGGAGTTTAGGTCATTTGGTGAGGCCGTTGAGTTCTTCTCTAGTAACCTAATTGTCGTGGGCCAAACTATCAGTCCTAGAACTTCTGGTGTTATCTGCGACGCCCGAGTGATTTCACCGTAGGTGAATTTAGTGGGGCTATGGAATTATGTTCCGTTATTTTTCGAAGCATCCTCTTCGCTCTTCTTGACTAGCATAATTGCCTTCACTTAACTGGATGACATCTTTCAGACGTTTAAAGCGAGTCGAAATGATTCTAGGCAAGTTGGGCAGGTCACCCGACACGTGTTCCAGTAGAACAAGACCGCAATTTCGGAACACGCGTGCGTGGCGGAATTTTCACGACCGCTGATCCGTCAGCATTCAATGCACGTCGTAATGTCGCTGAAGGCCGCCGACTGGACTTTACTCCTAGAGTCGGAGAACTCTTCAACTACATTAATGAGCTGAGTTAGGTGTGTTCTGCTTTGATTTCATGCGCGAACATCGTCCCCGGTCCGGACGATTTCCCGTACGCCATATTTCGGCACCTAGGCGAGCAAGGCATGGCCTTTCTGTTAGAATTGTTCAACATACTCTTGACAGAGGGTACCTTCCCAGACTTCTAACGAATATTTACTGTGCTGTCTTTTCCCAAAAGGAGGAGGGATCAATCTAACTTGGTCAGTTTCTGCCTAATCTTTCTAACCTCCTAGACTGTCTTCCGCATAGTGCGGCTTCCGTAAGTTCCACCTCACGTTTGATGCTTTATTCTGATTTGAAAATGCTATCTGCTAGGCATTCCTTAGTGGACAGCAGGATGCTACATTTTTTACAATCTAGAGAAGGCCCATGATGCCGTATGGCGATACGGTATTATACAGACCCTCCGAGCCAGGTGATCAGTGATACGCTTTCTAAGTTTTATATTTAAGTTATTGCTAGATCATCATTTCCGAGTACAGTTTGTGGGCTCTCTCAGGACCGATAGGGCAAGGAAAAGGGCGTCCCACAGGAAAGTGTTTTCAGGGGCACACATTTTGCCCTGAGCATCAACGGTATCACTTTGATATTGACGGAAGATATTTTTGCTACGCTCTATATAGACGACGATGATCTCTTCTGGTAACACCCAGATGCATAAGATTTTCGGTTCTCTTTGGCCAAGACTAAATTAGTGCACTTCTGCCACCATCGTCGGCTTGACCACGACCTTGTCATGTTCTTAAACTCGGTTCGCCTAGAAGTGTTGGATTCTTACCGTTCCCATGCCCTTTATCGAGAGCCACATCTCTTGTTATAGTCATATCTGCAACTTTAGTGTCTCTTGAAGCACGTCATGAACATCTTTCGTTCCGTGCTGATAGGGCTACTGCCTTGTTTTTCTCTCGGTCCTTTGTTCGACAAAGCTTGAATAATAAAACGAGTTTTACGCATCCGCAGCCGAGCGTGAATTACGATAGGTGGACTCGCGCCATTACACCAGTCTCCGTCTGGCGATCGGTGCCTTCCGCACGTCCCCTATTGAGAACCTGCTTTTTGATGCCTGGGAAATTCCACGTGTTCTGCGCAGTACAGTGCATTGTGCATTTGTACACGCATTTCGACAGTTCCTTTAGCGCCACACCTTTGATCCTAAAGCTTCTAAAACACCAGACAAACGTATTCCGTTCAACCATTTTGGAGCATACTTCGTGTGATGATCATTCTGTGTCAGTGTACACGGATGGCTCCAAATCTGAAGACTGAGTTGTCTTCCACGCCGTATCCCTTCTTTTTGAAGCCGGTGAGACTCTACTAGGCGCTCTGTATGTCTTCGCAGGCTTTCAGGCTAATAAACACGGTTCGATATGGGAGATAACTTGTTTACCCCGGTCAGAAGATCTTTAGCTCTCACAAAGTGACCTGAGTGCTCTCGTGGCATTGTAATCTCCGCATCATCTAGTTTGCGGTATCTGTGTAGGTGCAGTTGCCGAGATTATCTTCTGATGGGTCCCTTGGCATGTAAGGATTTCGGAGAAGGAGCGCGCCAATTAGGGCGCCAAATATTTCACGAGAACTGGGCGACCAGACCAGCGTTTCGTTCTTCTTCACACTCACTCCATAGCAGGAATGAGGTCAGCTCTCTGAACTGTCTGGCAAATAAAATGAGAGATATGCGAGGGAAACTTAAAGTTGCTGGCTATCGCACCCTCATTGTTCACGTGGATTTAACCCAAAGCTTCGGCAGCTTCAGCTTTCTCGGCACAGTCGTGGGACGCAACGCTATTTGATGTAGCGCTCCCTTATACCTTATGCGATGATTTCCTGGTAACCCAGACTGTTCAGCACATTCTTTTTCAGTGTCCCACTCTGGCTTTTCCTAGCGCACTTTACCAGTCCCGGTACCTGCATGAGCCTTCTCGTTACAGCTTATTCCTTGTACTCGAGACGGGTTCGTGTACACAAACCTGTAGACTTGCTGACTTTTTGGAGTAGGATGGCCTCCTCCATTATATTTAACTTTCTTAAATGTTGGGTGTCTGTTCATGCGACGGAGGGAAGAACGCCTCCCTCCAATACCAGGGCATTCTTTTCTCTGCCATTTCTTGTTTGTTTTGTTTTTCTGTGATATGCTGCTTGTTTGTGGATTTCGTTAATTTGGATTGTTTAATGTTTCGGCTTTTGTTTTTTTTTGCTGTTTTTAGAGTAATTTGATTGTTGACTAATGCCAATATAGGCAGTCGCCAGGATGGACTTATTAAAAAAATGCGAATTTGAACAATGTAACCGGTTGGCGTAATTCATTTGGGTTCTTCTGAAGAAAAAAAAGAAGTTTATAGTATTGAAATATTATTTCTTTTTCAATGGCACATTTTAATACTATTTCTGCAGTTTTTGCCTTCTTCATACAAGTACTTGCTTATCCTATTATACGAGGGAGGGAAATCTCTTGATTGCGTAACCATTTGATAACACTGGACTTTAGATTTTCCTTTAAATGATGGAATTTTATTTTCTTACCTACCACAGTGCATCTGGGAAAGCCTTATAGTTATTTATTTTTATTTCCTTTTTTTATCGATTCAACTTTAAAATAGATATATCTAACTAACTGGAGTTGTTTTAAATCTCTCTCTCTCTCTCTCTCTCTCTCTCTCTCTCAAACTTTCTTCTTGTACAGAAAAGCCAACAAATCTATTTTTCATCTAGAGAAATTTTTCCTACAAGTCTAAGTCGATCGTTCTTCTACTGCTAAATCCATCGTAAGGTTACACTTAGAATACGAGGTGCAACTCTGTGTCAGCTGCAAAAAGATGCAGAAATGCTTGAAAGGGTCCACCCAATATATCTAAGCAGGTTCCAGAATTGCGACTGAAATGATGAAATCATAAGATGAGAGGTTGAAGGTTATATCTTTGTAGTCACTGGAAACCCGTAGATTAAGGGATGTACTGATCCAAGTTCTTAAGATGTTAAACGTTTTTAACATTGTTATATTTGATTGTTATATTTGATTTATAATTATTTAAGCTTAATAACTCAAGTAAGGCAATAAACAATGGATTCAAGTTGCAACAAAGCATTGTGAAATTAATAGTGTATATACATAATGATACGGTCAACAGTTTAAAAAATCGCAAGGAGAAGTATTTCAGAGATAGTAAGTTCCAACTTATGCATTACTTCATTGGTTTCTCTGAGTATTTTCATCGATGGTTCGAAGACGAACGTAAATCTATTTGTTTTTTTTAGATAATATATAAAAAACAACTTTTAACAAGTATGCTATAAACGATGGATCATAAAAACAAGGAATGAATACTTAAAGATAATCGAATTTAAAACTTAATCATAGTTCTACCAATTAATATTTGCTAATATAGACCCAACTCCCTGTTTATTAATGTGACCTAATGACATTTAACTGAAAATTTTGTTAGATCCGTAAATATTTAATTTAGTCAGACTAAAAATCTTCAAACATAGAAGCAATTCAAACTGAAAATCCTTACATAGTTACACTATTAAGGATAAATATCCTTAGGATAAAGAACAGTAAATATTTAAATCCTTTGAAATATAGATTGCTGAAAATGTAGAGAATCAAGATTTTAAAAATTTAAGTCATTTAGAATAAAGATCCTAAATATTTAAGATATTCAAAGTGAAGATTCGTAAATATTTAAGTCATTCAAAATCAAGATTTATGATAAATTAAACAAATGAGTTCCTTAAATTATAATTAGCCATTTCAAAATTAAGATCCTTAAATAATTAATTATTTCATAATAAATATCTTAGTAAATTAAGTCATTTAAAATAGGAATCATAAATTTTTAGCCGTTCATAATCAAGATTCTTAAGCAATTCTGAGCATAAAATCCTGAATATTTAGGCTATATAAATAAAGGAAAGATTTTTGCTATTTTGAATTGAGATTTACAATTTTAAGGCATTCGTAATAAAAATTCCTATTTAAGCCAGTCAGAATAAAGATTTTATGTTCAATTCAATTAATGTTTAAGATTTAGTCTTCCTTTGAACATCTCAGCTCCTCTCCTCCATTGAACGTCAGATATCGGATGCCTTGTCCCTATTAATTGCACTAGGACACATTTTCTTTCCTCATTTTCTATTGCATTGGATTTTTCATCTGAGTCTAATTATTTTTTCAACGCTGATTTCAAATCTAAAAGCGTTTTTGTGTTTAGGCTCTATTTTTTATGCTATTTGAAATTTAGGATTTTTCTAAAATTACTCTTATTCATGTTTTGTTTCAATCTAATGACAGCTTTTTCAAGTAGATATTAAATGCATAAATGATCCTGATACATTCGGTTAAATCTGTGGCTGATGCACACTTGTTCGTCAAATGCGTAATATAACAAGGTTTGTTCGCCGTACCTATAAGCCTATTTTGATGTTCCTCTTGGTGATCAAGACATTAAGTAGGCTCCACAGACAGTGCGTCATAATTGCCAGAAAAGTCTTCATGAATGGACAAAAGTAAAACTAAATGGTCTAGCTTTTGGAATCCCCATGGTTTGGGAAGAGCCAAAGGCCACATGACTGACTGATATTTTAGCCTGGTATTGATTAGCCTTTTTTAGCCTTTTGCAGACTCCATCTTTTCTTATGTTGTTATGTTAGCGCTAAAGGTGGGCAAAGAAAATGAGATATCTCCTAGCCCAGTATTCCCTCGGCAATTTCACCTATTCCGGATTCTAAGGAAGCTCCAGTTTTTAATGGTTATGCATCCTCCGAAGATGAAAGCAGTATTTCTGATCAGGAGTTTCAAGACATGGTCTCAGATTCCAAAGATTACTCATCTATTGCGAAACAGGCATCAGGCCCCTCAGCGTTTTACTCAGAAACATAATGCGAGAAACATAATGACATAAAAATGGTCATTGAGTTACTAAAATTTCCCGAGCACAACTGAATCCTTTGCGTGGACCTGAAGATGGTCAACTTCCTCCTTGACTAACAGACAGGTTTCACTAAGTTTCCATGCTATTTGTACATGTGAGACAGTCAAACTAGAGACAAACACTGGGTTCAGAGGGAAAGGCCCATCCGTGAAACTCTGAGAGCCTGCATGCCAAACATTCGAAAGCATTCCGTTTCCATCCACTCCATCTCAAGCTTGCGTTCATGACGAGGTTTTTGGGATTGATTGAGTACTGATAAGGAATGCTTTCAGCCCATAGTTTCTACCTCTTTATGTTTTGTATTTTGAAGAAATCAAAGCAGGCGTTTTTGATGGACCTGAACGTCGTAGAATAGGCTCTCGACGATATACCATATATAACTATTCGTTGAGGGAATTATTCTAATATTCCGAGTGCGTGGTAATCTGATTGACCGAGGTTAGTCCAAAAGGGAGGGGGGCCTGGAGAGGCTTATTTATCTTCAATATGCATAAGAAGTGGAACGGGGCACAAGGATAAATAATATGGCTATCATTAATAAAATAGAGTTTTATTAATTAAACTATCAAAAAAACACAAAAAAAAATGTTTACATAAACGGAGAATGAAAAGGGTCGTAGGAATATCTGACTAATCGGAGGATTAAGATTTGGAGCGATTTAAAAAGGTAAACAAATAAAAATTAAAGGGGGGATGGTTCGCTAAACCATTTAAAGCACAGGGTAGCGTTTACAAAAGGTTAGATGATTAAAAGTAATGCTCAGCTTACGTAATTACAAAGTTGTTGTGCAGAGGAAGACGATGCGAGAGAATCTTCGGTCCACTGGCGATTTCCAGCAGAAGGGTTCTTCGGGGGGTTGTCCTTAACGAAGGGGAAGGACTGTCTTTGAAGAGTGAGAGCAAAGTGGGGCTCGGAAGTACGAGCAATCTTTGTGACAGCAAATCAGAGATGTTCTAGATGAACAATGGAGGTTATTGTTGAAACCAAGCATTCTCTTGAAGAACGTTAAAAAAGGGGGAAATTATCCGTACGTGATGTTTTGAGAACGAGAACCGTTTCTTGACGAACGGGCTTAATCAACAATGGCTGTTCTAACGTTGTTCTCTTCCTGAACAACAGGGGGGAGGTGAGAACTGTCTCTTGTCAAAAGGGCTCAGAGAACAATGGCTGTTCTAACGTTGTTCTCTTTCTGAACAGCAAGGGGGCCTTGTTGACTTGGCGTCTCAAAAGCACGAACTTGGCACTCAAGGGATATAGTTCTCTTCTGGACAATAAGGGGGTTCTCGAGTTAGAGAGTCCCTAGGTGCACAAGGGAGACCGGATCGGCGTGATGCCTCGCGAAGATAATCGGGATCTGCTTCAGTTGGGAAAAGCTATTGTATGAGTACTCGGAGCCATCTTCATGGCGTAGGGAATAATTGAGTGGGGGACTTCGGGGAAATGCCCCGGTCGCGCCTGGGAAAATACCTTATCTGCCCATAAGCCTAACTCAATCTGGCGAGATCGACGTATGGAAGCGAAACGGGGGAGTGAAACTCCTTGATTAAACATTTGCTATGGTGGGCGATAACGCGCTCTGCTTCCTTTCGCAGATGCACGCGTGTAGCATGTGTTTCTAACATGTGATAGCGGCTGAAGTTAAGCGACCTCAGACTGTTCTATTACACTCAAATTCGTGCCCTTTTACATGATGTGGTGACAAGGAGAAAACAGCGTTGGCCTTTTGTGATTTTAGACGCACCATGAGTATCAAGCTTTATTTATTGAATAGTCACCTTCACCATTTCGCCCGAGAACCTGGAGTTGTAGGGGCTAAAATGGGAAGATCTTAGGGCGATGGAAGCGTGATATCATTGGCGATGGGACAGACATACTGTATGATGAAGGACTACTTCTGAAGTATCAAACCAAATGGCCCCGACAAAGTCTTCAAGCGCAAGAGCTACACGCGCAAATTCTTGCCATAATAGGAATAGTTTAAGCTTTAAATTTCATCTGTCTTTCTGAATCGATTTGGTGTACATTGATATTTGTATGTAATGGATCAATACTCAATTAGGTGTAATTATATGTTGCATATCTGATTTCTTTATTTCAAATTCTAGCATGCATTGTGATGAATATACAAGCCTTTGAGAAAAAAATCCAGATTCTTTGCCTAAACGTCTGTTTCAAAAACATGACGCTATGCAAAAGGTGCCACAATTTTGCCCCCCAAAAATGAAAAGAGCTGAATTGCAGAAAATCTATAGCCTATAGAGAAAATCTAAATTAAGATTTGAATTGAATTTATCACAACCAAATTAGATAAGAACAAGTGCCAGTATAAATAAAAATAATAATTGTTCCCCCGTGTTATATAATACCCCATTTTCCAATGAACGTTTAAGAGCCCACCTTCCATTGAACTTTCACAATGCGGGTGCTTTACAGGTGCTCCCTCCAAGCTCAAATAATAGACGAGGTTTGTCTTTAACCTCCACTTGGTTTCATATCCACACTTATCTCTTCGTTTTCTTCTCTTGGTCGTGTTTTGGTCGTCTTAACCCCATTCGATCAGCCGATCAATCACAGTTTTCGTTTTTGGATATGCCCCCTTTTTGCAGAAAATGAGGTCAGTTTTAGATGAGTGTAGCGCTACGGTGGTTGGTTGCTCGCTGCGTTCATGGGATCTCTCATTCGCCGTCCCGGAAGCCGGACAAGCAAGCGTCTGCAAAGAGTCGAGTCGTTGCCATCCTGTGCTTTCATAGCTGACCCCAATTCGCGATTTGCTTTTTTTAAACGAAGTATAAAGTTCGCAAAACTATAGATGTACAAGAGTAGTTAAAAAATATAGAATGAGAAAACCAATTTGTAAGAGTAAGAAGTTTCAGGAGACTGAAAAATTAAACCCTCCCCCTTTTTTTTACTTATTCAATGATTTGATAATATTTCTTCTTTTCTCGTCGATTTTTTTCTGAGCCATTGCGACCTTTCAAGTGTGATTAAGATTGATCAGTGGCACTTGATGGTTTAAGAGAGAGTTTATTTCCTATTGTGGAAACACGTGGAAACTAGAAATAGTTTTGGAAATGAAGTGGTGAAGTCAGAGTGCGTTAAAGTTTGTAGGGTAAACATGAAGATCGGCGGCGCGAACGGTGGGACGCAAAATATTTCGTCCCTGGGGGGCTTATCACTGCGCATCCCCCCCCTACGATGATCCTGAGTTTCAATCAATTGGGGGGGTCTGGGGGAGCACAGCCCCCAGTATATAATCATAATTGTTTATAGAATAATGTTTTAACGTTTTAATTTAACCAAACGCGCATGAATACGCATGCGCGGGTGAACGAAACATACACGCAAAAAATATACACTTTTTCGGGCGCGCCGCCGATTTTCATGTTTACCGTTTGTAGAAGGTACATAGACCGAGGAGCTAGCAGGTCAAGAGGTTGCCTTTTTAAGGGCCGGCAGAGAAAGCAGGCAATTTTTTAACATGTAAAAAAGCAGGTCTTTTATGAAGAGAGAGAGAGAGAGAAAGGGACGAATGTAGGTCTTTCTTCATGCCTCTCTCCTCCTCCAACAGTATTTGGCCTTCAAGTGAAAGCAAAAGAAAGAGTGGTTGTTCCCCTTTCACTCCCTCCCTCCTGCTGGGAGAAGATTAGGGAAAGGATGGATGAAAGAAATGGGGGTAGATTTACTGTTCTATGAGGGTGTGGGGAATTTAAACCGAGTGATAGTTTCCAGTTCCGAGTCACAATCGACACTCATTGTTTACTGAGCTGTGGAGTGGAAAGCGCGTGTTTCACTCGACAAGCAGGATTTGTGCTAATCTAAATACGTTTGTCCCTTTATCCGACAATGTTACATCATCGTGTTTATTCGACTGTGTCTACCCGATCTTATTTTTCTGAATGCGTTCATTCAAACAAATGTCTCCGACCTTGTTTAACCAATCCTGTATCTATGAAGGTGTTTATCTAAATAATTTATAAGACCGCGTTAGTCGTCTGTGTTTATCCGATCGTTTGACCCTGAACGCATTTATTTGACCGTGTTTATCTTATACTCTTTATCTGAACGTGTTTACTTGAAATACTTTATCGGATCGAGTTTATCCGATTGCGTTTACTTGAACGTGCTTTCGACTGTATTTATCCGATCATGTTGACTGAATGGGTTTTATTGAACAAGTTTAACCGACCGTATTTATCTAAACCTGTTTATGCAGGCGTGTTTCATGGATCATGCTTACATGAACAAGTTTATTCGACCGTATTATCCGATATTTTTGAATGAGCAAGTTTATCCGACAATGTTCTTCTGAGCCTATTTACTGCAGATTTGTTTTTTTTTACCTGATCATGTTTAGCCGACTTTGTGTATCTGAGTATCTTCGTCTGAACATGTTTACTTAAACAAGTTTATCCACACATGTCTATCTGAACATGTTTATCGAAGTGTGTTTAGCCGACCGCGTTTACCTGAATGCGTTTATCCGATTTTCTTTATCTGATCCTGCTTGTTTGAATGTTTACCATAAACAAATTCATCAGACCGCGTTTACCTGTGTTTATCTGCACAAATTTATCCGACCGCTTTTTCCGAATGTGTTTATCAGTGATTTTATCAAACAGTGTTAAGTTGAATGTGTTTATCTGACTGTGTACCCGAGCCTTTTTGTTCGAACGTTTTTACTTGAATGAGTTTATACAACCCTGTTTATCGGAACGTGCTTAACGGTCTGCAAATAACTGAACGTAATATTTGTCAGTGTGTATCTGGTCATGTTTGTCTGAACGTGTTTACCCGAACAAACCACAGACTACATTTGCTTGTATGTATTTATCCGACTATGTTTATCTGAATAAGTTATTCGAACATCTGTATTTAACCCTGTTAGTATGAAAGAGTTTGCCTAGATATGTTTATCCGACCGTGTTTATCGGAGCATGTTTGCTCAGTCCTTTTTACCTGACCGTGTGTATTCGATTTTATTTGCCCGAACGTGTCTGACTCAACAAAATTAACAACCACGTTTATATCAATGTGTTTAACCGATCTTGTTTGCACCAACGTTGATCCGACCCCATTTTCATCTGAACGTGTCTATCTGAGCGTCTTTATCCGACAGTTTTCACCTGAACACGTTTATTCAATCCTGTTTATTCAACCAAGTTATATAATTCCGAGTGTTTATCTGAAGTGTTCAAAGACTCGTTTTTATCGTAGCGTGTTTTTAGGATCGCGGTGCTTAGAAACGATTAGAAGAAGAGTGAAGAGGGAATTGCTTGCCTAGAGCTGCTATTTGTAAAAACTGCTATTTGTAAAATAATTCGGAAATTACGCCATAATGGTAGTAAATCTTAACTAGTCTTCCTGCCTAAAGCTATTTCAAGAACGCCTTGTATATTTTATATTTCGTTAACGCAAATATTCATTTAATCGTGTTTATTAGGAGGCTATAATTCCTAAAATGAGGTAATTCGGTGGATGTTATAATAAACACAACTGATCCTTTTTTCTATTTTCTCTTTAGAACTAACTACACGTAGGTCCCTCAGAGTTTACAATGTAAACATGATAAAGATGAAGTGTTTTTTTAATGAAATTCTGCTAGTTCACAGCTGACTGAGTACGGATGAATCTGGCTGAAATGTGAAATGCCTCTGTAAGATCACCATATAATTGAGATGAAGTAGGCTCTATTCAAGAATATGGTATGCTTAAAACAACGATTGTGATGTGATAGATTAAAATCCCAAAATATCACGGGAAAAAGACAAGACAGTTTAGTTCTTGCAATTTAAATATAATTATTAAAATTGTTAAGAAATACGAGATATAAATTTTTCCTGGAATTTAATATACAAGTAAGTTTCTTTTTTTCCTAAATTACCCCACTAGTTCTTAAGCTAAAGATTTTTGTTTTTATTTGCATATTTACACTGGTACCATTAAATGCCTCCTTATCGTCATTTTTTTTCAAATTTCGTATTTTTTATCTATTTTGTTCTTGTTTCTCCTATATTTTAAACACTCACTCGCACATTACCATATACCGTCTATCTATTTCTCCAGGCAGATTCGTGCACACAGACTTGCGGACTATTTTACTTCTTGGAGGAGGCTGGCCTCCTCCATGGTATTGGTCACATGCTTCCGCCCGGGGTGTAGCCGGTCTCTCCTGAATACGCTTCCTTTTTTTTTTTCTTTTTTTAACGTATATTTTGTTTTGCCTTTGATTTTCTCTTTGTTTGTTTGGGTTTTTTGGGAGTTGTATTGCTTATGCCATTGTAAGCAGTCGCCAGATGAACGCTGAAAAAAACTCCAATGAACGTTCATGATCCGGATTCTAAGAGATAACTTCGCAGAAGCTTCGCATTAATTGCGCTGCAACCTTCCCTCAGGCATTGATCAAGATCCAATACAAGTAATATCCTTCCTGGTAGCTAAATAACTCCTCTATTTGACTAAGGGATGGTTTTATGGCTACAATTAGATCTAAGAACTCCATTATTTAGGATTTTTTTTTAGATATCTCTTAAGCAGCGATGGTACGGGCGCCATTACTTAGACGATGCGATTATCAATGCTAAGGATTTCTCAATTTCCTCCACGAAATCCTACAAACAATCTATCGAGGTCAAACCTGACAACCTGACTGGTGAATGTAAACAATATTATACGTGTGTTTACGTAATGTTTCTTCACACACAGGAACTTATCTTAGCCAGTGAGAACGGCGTCCGAAATTCTATATTTCGCACTCAAAAACCTAATTTTTTTCACACAAGGAAGGAAAGAGTTAAAGGGATATGTTTGGATATACAGGGTGGGACAGAGCAACTTGCTTATTTAGAAATTCAATTAAAACAAAAGTAATGCAGATATATATTTAATTCTTTGAACAGCATCAAGGACAACATTTAAATTTTATGTTTTCTCAGTTTTAAAGGAACTTAATCCATGCGATTTGTTTGCTCGAGAAAATGCATTCGAGGCGCTTCTTGGCATGCCTCACGACACACTTGTTTTCTTCAGTGATGAGGCTCACTTCCATCTTTCGGGATGTGTAAATAAGCAGAACATGCGCTATTAGAGCCCTGATAACCCCAGACAACTTCATCAGCGTGCCCTATATTCACAACGTGTAACTGTTTGGTGTGTACTATCGCGAGTTGGAATAAATGGTCCATGATTTTTTGAAGAAAACGAACGGGCAGTTTCGGTGACTTCTGACCGTTATGTCCACATGATTCAGGAGATTTTCTGCCAACACTCAACCAGATGGATGTGGGAGATGTATGGTTCCAGCAGGGTGGTGTTACGGCACACAGAGCGCGTGTGTCAATGACTGTTTTGCGGCAACACTTTCCAGGACGCCTCATCTCCTTGAAGGGCGATTCGCAGTGGCCAGCACGGTCACCTGATTTAGCACCCTGCGACTATTTTTTGGGGCGCTATCTAAAGTCCCTTGTTTACAACGATCCTCCTAGGACTCTGGCTCACCTAAAGAACAACATTCGTCAAGCTGTCGCCAACATACCCGTCGATATGTTAGAAAGAGTTGAACGAAACTTCCGAGTTCGATTAATGCAGTGTATTGAGAATAATGGACGCCATCTGCCTGGTATAATTTTTAAAACTGAGAAAACATAAAATTTAACTATTTTGGTTGATGTTGTTCAAAGAATTAAATATATATCTGCATTACTTTTGTTTTAATCGAATTTCTAAATAAGCAAGTTGCTTTGTCCCACCCTCTACAAGAGGGTGACATAGCCCGCTCTTGTATCGTGTTGGGTCGTCTGACCCAAAACCCTAATATTTTTATTATTATTTTTAAGGTCCCGGCAACACCTTGGGTTATGTGCACCGTGATCTATTATGTTATGAACGGTATGTTAGTACACTATACAAGATTAAAGGATATCTTGAATTATGATATAACAATTTTGAATTGATAAAACGTAAATCATTTTGATCTATTCTGTCTTCAAAAGCTAAAATATGGATGAAAATTAAAGGGATGATAACCCCCACCCTGGGCTAAGTAAGTGAAAAGGGAAAGATGAGAGCCTGCTAGTTATGATGCAAACACGCCCTGAAGTTGACGAGAGCTATTTGGTGATTGTTCGGATAAGCCATCGACTCTCTGGCCACAGGAAAATTATCAGAAAGATGAAATGCCCTGAGAGGATCGCGACCATCAAGGAGATTAAGTTTAGGGGTTATTGAGGAATGATCGAATTCGTTTCCTGAAGGAAATTTATCCCTAATGGAATCTGAAATTTCAATATTAATAAAACTTAACAAGTGCTTAAAACTAACAAGAGGAAAAAAAGGAAGGCATTTCGGCCAAAAGGTTTGTAAGAGGTTCTTAAATTGAATGGAAAAGTGATGGAAAACGAAAGTGTTTGGAACGTATATAACCAGAGTTGTCTAAAAGGAGGGGACAACTAGGGGCGCTTGAGACTAATAGGGGAAACAACTCTCCCCAACCCTTACCAACCTCGTAGGTGACATCTCACTACCACTTCGTTTTAGTTCCGTTTGTGGTAAAATCAAAGCTTTTCATCAATTTTTTCCACAAAAGATAAATGATTTAATTTCAAATATCGAAATTTCCATTAGTTTATATTTTTAACAACGAATGGACCCGTATATACTCGGGTAAATTATTAAGACTGTCAGTCAAAGTAGGCCTGGGGAACGCTATTCTTCCACGCCACGCAAGTGACTATTCAGGTGTAGCCCAGGCAGTGTGAAGATGGCTATTCATTGCTATAATAACCGTGAACAACAATTTAACTCGAAAATACTCTCACTTTGACTTCTTGTCTTTTAATAATTCACCCGAGTATATACGGGTCTATTAAAAGTTCGGAGTATTTTACAAAATTTCCCGAGATATTACGTATGTTTGCTCTCATCCTTAGTAAGAGTGTCAATAATAAACTAAAGAAAAATAAACGATCTCTTGTCGACTTTGTTCACTATAAAATTGTTATGTAGTTAATAATTTAGAAAAGGTTTCGGATTTTATTTTTCTTCCGATTCTACAAAGATTCAAAAAGGCTGCGAGTTGGGAAACTCAAATTGTCGAAATATTGACCGTTCTACTTAAAAGTATACTCCTAACGCTGTTGATTGTAGATAATCTACTGGACATCCCATTTTATTAAATGTAAGAAGTTAAATTAAAAATATCATGAAAAGTTTCACTCTTTATTTGGAAAATATTCCAATTATCATTATTTTAAATGAACCTTTTGAGTCAAGGCATTTTGGAGAGGGGATTAAGACATTCTGACATATGGAGGCAAAAAGGTTGAGCTTCAATGATCTACATTTCTCTTACTCTTTCAATACGATTTTTTCTGTTGTATATACAGGGTGTTTCGGCTAAATTTAACGATTTTTAATGAACCTCGTGATGCATCGGGCAACAGTCAACAGCGTTGGATAGCATACATAATGAAGTTTTGGTTGAGAAAAAGTTAGCTGACATGAAGGAATGGAAGCCGTCTAAATATTGGGAAAGAGTTACCTGCATCATGATGATCCGTGGCGGGTATCAGGACTGGTGTTCAATGCTCTATTAACACTGTGAATGCTGTAAGACGTGACATGGGCAGCTACAAAAGAGACTACGAAGCCGTGGTGAGCAGAAAAAGGACACAGCAGCCGTTCTGACTGCGCCCGCACGCCAGAATTCATCCAATAACTGCTGGACAAGGGAATAGAAGACCCAATCAGGGGAACCGGGCTTTAGCTAGAAAGATAGGTGTTGGAGTCGCCACCATAAAGCTTCCTGAATGAGGATCTTCGCTACCACTCGTACAAAAGACGTAAGGGACAAATTCTGACAGCCATGGCTCAATTCAGACGGCTATGTGGAGTTGCTAGAGATTGTGGCCAAACTATGGCTGGAGAGGGTTGCGGCTGGAAGGCCATAAATACGGAATACTTCTCAAACGAATTCTGGACAACTCGGGTCCGATGACACGGTGCATTACCCTGCTGGAATATTCCATCCTTCTTGTGGTACATGAATTCTATGAATTGGATGAAAATGGTCACCAAGTATTGCAACGTAGCGGTCACCGTTCAATGACGTGTTTAGATGGACCTGCGGACTCACCCCATGCGACGTGAATACACTCCACACTAGTATAGAATCACCACTAACCTGCACGGCGCCGTGCTGACGAGTATGGTCCATGGCATCATAGTGTTTGCACCGCACTTGAACCATACCTTCTGCCCAAATATCTGGACCTGCAACTCATCTGACCACGTCACATATTGCTAGTCACCCAGGGTCCAATTAACGTCACTGGCCCAGGCGCTATGTTGTGCCCGGTTTCCTGGTGTTAATAGGGGCTGCTTCTTTTTTACAATTATTATTATTTATCGGCCACCTGGTGCCTGCCTACTTGGGCATAAGTCACCGTAATTCTGTCAAAACCTAATGTTAGGTTAGGTTAAAAACAAACATACATGTAAAAGGAACCTCAAAACCAAAACAAGACGAACAAACAAAAGAACAAACGCAAAAAAACATGAAGAAGAGAAAAGCATGCTCTGACATTGGGAAGGATGCCTTTTCCTTAACAGCGGCATTCATATGGGTATTATGTTCCCATATCTTATGGAAGGTCAAGAACGTTGCGCTGACCAAAGGGATACAAATAATCCGTCTGGTACTTCCTGTATTGGTTGTAGATGCGATTTAAGCTTGTTTTGCTCGTCTGTTACCATGGACAATTGCAGACAGACGCCGCTGGTCACGACCATTAAGCACATGTGGGTGGTAATGAGGTACTCTGATTGAGGGATGTTGAATGTCATGATAATTTCAGAAATGGAATCTTCTATCCGTCTGGCACCCACTTTCGTGCCCCGTTCGAACTCCGATAAGCCCCCTCGCCCCTCCATGAGCATCCTTGCCGGTGTTCATACTGACCCACGAGGTGTCTGATCATAACAGATACAGGTCTGGAAATTTCCATGACGTCATATGCATACTGCTAACCCATGACGTTTTTCACTTCAGTGTATAATGAAAATAACTGTTTACTCTATTTTTTGTGATGGGGGAAAATATAATTCCCGCTAGTCTTCGATAGTGAACACGTCTCGAAAGCTTTGCTGGTACCTATAAGAGCTATCAGTACTGAATGACTTAGAGGTAACAGAGAAGTATCGCAATTTTGTTGATACAAGGCAAGAAGTAAGCCATTCTTATACGAGTATGTCCCTGACTAAATAGTGAGTGAATTAAAACGATAAAAACAACTGGTTATTTGGCAAAGCATAATATTTTTTAATGAGCCAAAATCTGTTTGTTTTCAGTCAATAGCGCCTATGAGGCTGAATATTCCCTAGCAAAGAATACAATATAAGAAAACTTCAGAGAACAGACATGGCGACGTATGTAATATAACCTATACACCCGTGGTAGCCCGTTGGTATAGCAATGCCCAGCTCTATTCCTATTGTATTCAGCTTTCCTGGCAAACACACCATCCACCCCGAATAAGTGACAGATAATATAGTAGACGCATGGTTTCAGGAGCTATTTGGAAACGTGAACAATCAGACGCGATTGTGTGCTGGTAACATTAGTCAGGAAAATCATTTCTCTCGTTTACTATTAAAATAAGCTAATATTTTTAGATGAATGAAATGAAAAAGATGAACGACCCTTCATTAAAAATTGCAACTCCATCTAACATGACTAACAAATAAGCGGAGTAAAATGGCAACCCATAGGAAACCCATAGAACGTGCATGGGCAATAATCCTATACCAAAATTGACATAAAATCTCCAACTAGAATTGCAAAACTAGACATTTTTTTCTACTTATTGTTTGTGTGTTTGTTTTATTTTACCTTAGTCTGCTTCATTTTATTATCTAGCGGTGTTTGCAGTGTAATTTAAGCCTTGTGCTTTTCTTATGAGGTAGTGAATTTGCTCGATATCACTGGTCAACAACCAAAATGCTTCGGAGATCAGAGTAGCAATTTAAAATTGTTTGTTAGCTCTACTTTTCAAGATACACCTACGGGTCACAACAAGTTCCAACAGGTTTGCGGCAATCTATTTCTTACCACACTCACAGTCTCACTGCCTTTTAGTATTGTTCCAGCATCATAGAAGGTGATTGTGCTGTGCAAGTTTACATTGTGAGGTGAAATGTAGGTGATTTTCCTAGTCAAACATTTTTAAAACTTATAATAAATATTCATTGAGTGAGCTATTAATATGCATGTGAAGCGTTTTATATTAATTTATTTTCCAACTGAATAATATAAATACTTCTGCTAAGCTGTCATACTCTGTATTATAATGATAAATTTATGAATAAATTTTCTGTTTATCTTTTAATTGTTTGTTGTTTTCTTCTTTCAGATGCTTCGTACTTGTGAGAATAAGGCAGACAACTTCTGCTACATTTGTAGAGTGGTGACCATTGCATCACAGAACCGTCGTATAACCGCTATGGTTAGAAAGGCATGTCACCTATATTTTGGATGCAAGATTAGTGACCAGGATAATAACTAGGCTCCTCACATATGCTGCAACACTTGTGCTACTAACCTTTGCCAATAGTTGAACAGGAAGAGGAAAGGAATGCCATTTGCTGTGCCAATGACGTGGCGGGAGACAAAAGACCATACCAACAATTGTTATTTCTGCATGGTACATCCAGTACAAAAGGGCTTGTCAAAGAAGAAAAATATGTCCATTGAATATTCAAACATTCCATCAGCTATTAGCCCAGTTCCACATGGAGAAGGTCTACCTGTTCCTGATGCACCAACTTCGGTATCCTTCTAGTAGTCAGATGAGGAAAGTGGTGAAGGGAAAGTAGAGAAGGATTACAGGGCTGGATTACAGAGTGACGCAAATTTTGATAAAGCACACTCCTCTATGTCACATCTCATAACATAAATGGAACTCCATGACCTTTTCAGGGATCTGTAACTACCCAAGAATAAGGCAGAGCTGCTAGGCTCTCGTTTTCAACAGTGGACTCTCATAGGAGCTGATGTGAAAATTTCAAAACTTCGTGACTGTCAGCGGCATTTCAACAATTTTTTCGTAATCGGAGTTGATTTAGTGGCCTGCAACAATATTAATAGTCTGATGGAAGCACTTGGCATCGAATACACACCCATAAACTGGCGGCTGCTCATTTATTGATCAGAAATGAGTCTGAAAGTTGTCTTGCCGCACAACGGCAATAGCGAACCATCAGTTCCTGTGGGCTATGCACCACATATGAAAGAAATTTATGAGAATATAAAGCATGATGAAAGGTTTTACCAAGATATTTTAACCATGAAAAAGCGGTACCAGAGTAAATGGAGCACAATAATACTTGCAGACTATTACTAGACATTGGCAAGAGATGATTCTTCATCCTACTATAAGCGTCAAGCAAAAAGGCAGTGAGTGAATATGGATGAAAGTTTAAAACATAATGACACATAGTGTACGTTATAATAAAATAATCAAATATTACGTGCCGCTTATTTTTAAACCTATAGCTAATAAGCCTTTTTCAAGGTGATATTTGGATTCAGTGCATGAAAATACATAAGAATTAACTAATCTCATTTAGGAAGCACACAACTTTTCAAAAATTGTTGGCCATTGTATCCTTTTCGTTGCTTCCGTAAAATATTGGTCTGCCTGTTTTTATTTTACTCGCTGTGACTCGCCATTGGTTCATGCACTAGCTTCTTCGCTTCAGAGCTTTGAATATTATTTGCACATTTTGTTTATATATTCGCTAAATCACTCCCCTTATTCCCACGTGTTTTAGAGCGGTACCCCACACATCGTAGCCCTGCCTCAAATCCCCACTTCCTGTTTCGCATCGAATGCAGATGAAATTAAAATCTTGCACCTCGCTAATTCTTTGTTACTCGAGCCCAGTTTTAAAAATTCTACATTATCCCTCAAATATAACCCAAAACAGGATCAGCTCCACTAACTTATCATAGAATAAAACATCTAGGTATGTACATTGAAGCCATCTAACACAACTCATGATGATCGCTAAATCCCTACTTTATCTCTTAGGGGTTAATGAATTTCTAACACACTCACAAACACCATCAACTTGCTTATCAAAATTATGCTCCTCTCCCTCCAACAAAGCTCGCACAATCCCACTGTTTTCCTACTGTTTGTTTGTTTGTTTTCTTTTAGAAATTGTCACAGTTTTGCTTTGTGAAAAGCTAACTTCATTTGTGGCATTATATTATCAGAGAAGCTTGCCATATTTCACTTGGCAGAACGTGGCTAGACGGGAGAAATGCAGTTACTCCTACAACTGTATCCTCGCGTGGTTATTAATTTATCTACGTTGCTAGATGCACTAGATGGGGGAATGGATGTAGCTTAATTACCGAAAAAAACGAATACTTTCGAAGCTCTGATGGAATCTTGCCTTTGAAACCTACTCTTACAGTTGACATTGTCTATCGCCCTCCAGATCATCTCAAACAGATTCTTCGATGGGGTGTGTAAATTTCTGAACATGCCCCTCCCTAATCCTTAGGCAACCTTATTTATAATATGATATTTTAAAATGCCCAAGCATACCCCGTACCTCTTCAACTTCTTGTCACTTTTAAACTTTACTCTTAATATGGCTCATTCCTCGCTTACACACATACACTTGACAAAGCTGCCTCCTACTTCTCAACTCATACCCTAAACATAACTAACCCTCCCCACAACTATATTGGACGACTTTCTCGCCAAATTTTGCTTCTTTCTTCCACTCTTACCCATAATCGCATAATCCCTACTACCAAATCTTATACCAAGAACAGATAACAAGGAATCTCTCCCCTTCCCTCCCTTGTTAAACTGCCATTACCTCTACTTACCTAAGCATAGCTCTTCTTCTTCTCCCGTATCCTCTTTTTCTGCGTCAAAGGTCATGCTCCATCCCCCCCCACCCCCTCCTTGCCAACAACGTGCCCAACGTTTTCTTAGCCACTATTTTGAAAGCTAAGGAGCACAGATGATCAAGCAATGATGGTGTTTAATACAGATCGCGGATTGGTCAGGAAATAGCAAAACAGTAGCGAAAATTGCTAGCAAAATCGTGCGCTACTAATTAAACAATTACCGGTGCTTCTAGTATTCTAGGGTTTTCCGACGCTTCTAGTATTCTAGGGTTTTCCGGCGCTTCTAGTATTCTGGGGTTTTCCGACGTTTCTAGTATTCTAGGGTTATCCGGCGCTTCTAGTATTCTAGGGTTTTCCGGCGCTTCTAGTATTCTAGGGTTTTCCGGCGCTTCTAGTATTCTAGGGTTTTCCGGCGCTTCTAGTATTCTAGGGTTTTATTTCTACATCATGATACCCAGAATGCAGTGAAAAGTCAACGACGCCTTGGTTAATCTATCATTTCTTCCCCTTTTCTCTCCTTCCTTTCTATAAAGGCATTAGGAAAGCGAGACGACCTTGCGAAAACAAACCGCGGTGATTAGAGCACAAAACAGGTTTTAGCGTGACTCAGAGACCATGGCTGATTTAGTGGAGGGGGGAAGGGGGCGAGAAAAATAAAATTGAAACAAATGAAGTCAGGCAGAATGCCATTAAAAACATTATAAGAAATTGGTTACCGAAGTTCTCTACAGGGTAGAGCTCATGCTAGCCGAGTGGATACGGCGTTGGCCTGCCAACGTCGCGGTACCGGGTTTGATACCGAATCCCGGCATGAGCGGACACAAACGTCATCGCACGTAGAGATCTGGCTACCGATTGGTGGACGCGCTGTGCTCACCCCTGTATTCGGGTGGGTAGATCTTACACCTCTCACCTCACGCATAGCCAATAACAACACTGCTTTCTTTTCTTTCCCGCCTTCACAGCACAACACACACACAATCTCTGTTCCAAGGAAACCTGCCGATGGGTATGTATATACACGTACCTCTGACGCGGAACAGGTCCCTCTCCCCCGAGGTGACGAAGGCTTCCACCTGAACGCTGTTTGGTGTCAATACATAATACTTCCTGACACTACTCCACGGATAGGACCGGCTTCTGGTGTCCTCGGGCCGACCAGCGATTGTCATACTGACCTTTATGTAAATTTCACTATCCGGTCGGGGATCCTCTCTTGGATCAAGGAAGGATTGGCGTTGGTTACTACTACTTCTCTACAGGGTGGGCAGAAAATCATGTTATCACCCAAAATGATAACAAAGATATCACTGATAACGGGAATGGCAATAAATGACAGTTATCAATGCGCTTCATATTGACAGATATAGGAAATGGTGGTAATCTGAGTAAAATTCAAATTTTAATATTAAAATCATATATATATATATATATATATATATATATATATATAATAAATCAAAAGTAGGAGCCCCTCGCTTGTGTTTGAATTTTTAATCGCCCCTTTAACGAAGTTGGAATATGGACAAATTGATGGCAATGATACTATCTGAGGTTTCTGCGCTTTACAGAAACCTAAAAGAATTCATAAATCATTTTTCCTAAGTCTGATAATGAGCATTACCGAAGGTTTGCCTCCATTATTAATGAAGTTTTCATTTTTTTAGAAATATTTTGTCGAAATTATGCTTTTGTTTTCATTTTATCGAAGTTCTTCAAGAATCTCAAATTTGGAATTGTTTCCCCTTCGATCGATCTTCATTAGAGGAGGAATAACTTATTCCTGTCTGAGTAGGAGGGGATCTGCCCTCACTGTTAGTACAGATTCAAGAGATTTGTACCACCCCATACTAGTCTCTATCTTCCATATAGACCCCCTCTTTAAGCTACTCGGGCAATATTTTTCTAGTATATTTTTATTTAGCCAAACTTTGCCACTATCTATGAATTTAAATGGGTCATTTTTGGAACAGGTCCGGCAACGAATTAGAAACAGGCCCGGCAGCGAATTAGGAGTTTGAGGCTATCGCGAAGTTAAGGTTATGCTAAGGTTACGTTAAGTTAGGTCAAGGATGTTTCGGAAAAGGCAAAAAAAGATAAAAATTTACTTATTTAGAGTAAAAAATGCCTTGAACAGCATAGCCACTGACAAAAGAGTTTAGTAAGATTGAATTCCAAGTGCTCCTGGTAAAGCCTCAAACCTACCTCCTCTCCACTCTAAGTATCTATGCCCTGTTCCAAATGCTCATCGTGGATTAGATTATTTTATTTGAAGATCTTTCTACCTGTTATTTATTATTATTATTGTATTATTATAGAAACCACTTAAGTCCCCAAACTGGGTGAAGCTCACAGATGGCAACCACACAAAACACCCAAAGGTACTGTAGAGGAATATTAGTAGCATAAGAAATGACTAGAATACACAAAGTTAAGACGCAAGAATTTACTAAAATATAATAAAAATAATTATATAAAATTAAACTAAGAATATATGTAGATAATAATGTGTTTGTCTGACCCACTTAATTCCTTAGTCAAGCATATAAATCATGAAAAAAGCATTAACAGCAGATTTAAAAATATTTAGGTCAGCACAATGAACAATTTCATTTAGAAGATCGTTCCATAATTTGCTTCAATTTGGAACAAAACATTTGGAAAACTGATTAGTTCTGAAGTTAATATTAGAAAATGCAAAGTCATTACGAGCTAAGGTACGCTTAGTAGGTCTAATGTGAATAAAAGGAGCAGGTAGTCTCCAGTCCAAGGGATGGTTAACATTAGGGAAAATCTTTCTACGTTTCTCCAAATCGATAGTTAAATCTGGTAGAATAGAACGAATACAATTTAAAGCTCGGTCTAATAATTTAAGATGACACAGCTGTAGAAAGCCGTTTAGGCATGCAATACTCAAAACATGGTAGGATGAATGCGTTAAAGATTTTAAAACAGCGTCTTCGTTACCTAGTGCCCTGAAGCACTTACGAAAAAGTCCAGTTTTTGTGCAATAGAGGAAGCCATAGATCTCAGATGCTTCTTAAAAGTAAGCTTATCATCTATTAAAACACAAAGAGTTTAAAAGAGCAAGAGACCATAAGAAGAGACCCAAAGAGAAACAATGATGGATGAGGAGGGGCATGAGTCCTCGATCAACTCGCTTGGGTTTAGCTTCATGCCCCATTTAAGACACCACAACTGTATTCTAGAAAACTCTCTATTCAGGGAATCAGCCACAGAAACACGATCGCTAGGAGAGTTAACTGAGGCATACACGATACTATCATCAGCATAAGCAATTAATTTATTTTCTAAATTTGACCACATGTCGGTAGTGTACAATATAAAAAAACAAGGGACCCAAAACACTATCCTGTGATACGCCAGATAAAACCGGTTTAAAAGAGCTAGAACTTCCATCAACTAAAACACGCTGCTGACGGCCATACAAAAATTCTCTGAATACATTGATATATTTGTACCAGAAATAGCCATCAATTGCAACTTATACAATAAAGCCTTATGATCCACTAAATCAAAAGCAGAGCTAAAATCGAGGGAAATAACCCTGGCCTCAGAGAAAGCATCCAAAGAGGATTGCAGATCATCGGTTAATACCAATAAGGCATCAGTAGTGCTGAGACCTTTTCTGAAGCCAAATTGCAAAGCAGACAAACATTTTTGGAATTCACAAACTAGTATAGTCTTCTTGCTAATAACTTTTCATAAACTTTTGAAAGAATTGGAGTAATCGAAATTGGTCTATATTCCACGGGAAATTGTGTAGGAGAGGCTTCCTTAGGAATTGGATAAACATTGACAGTTCTTCAGGACACTGGAAAACTACCAGAGGCCAGAAGACGTCTGAATATCTTGGCAAGTTGCCAGTTGCTTAGATAAAAATAGCTAGTAATTAATATTAGGTAGACATGATTGGATTAAGTTTAAATTATCTAGGTTAGAATATATATCTAACCTATTTGAAACATACTAATTACTATGAAAGAATAAATGTTAAATTTTTCATACTAAATACGATTTTATATTAGAAAACATACAAAAAATCCTATTGCATTTTTACCATAAAGCCAAATAAGTACAGAAACTTTGGAGATTATTTTTTTATATTTTATTCTTTATTTTTTGTAGAAATGGATATTCACCGTTTTTTGCTGGTTTTCGTCATCGTTGAATCCTTTGTTGAAGCTGCGAAGGACCAAATTTTGACAATGCCAAAATCACTGCCACACATCATTCGAGAAAAACGACAAATCGGTAACTTGATTTCAAATTTAAATATTTATTATCACCATATATTGCTTTCCAACAAAGTGGGTTAGATACAAATCAAACATACAATATTGTTTCGTTTTTTTTATTTATCTTCTCTTCCGTTTTAAAATTTTCTTTTAAGTGCCAAATTCTATTTTAAATGACTATAACGACCTACTGTGAGAAAGAAGAAAAAAACTGAAACATGTTCTCATATTAATTACTTTTATTTGCAATTGTAATCACTGTACATTTTGGCCTAATTATTAAAGCCAATTCGGTAATAATTCTGCATCCGACTATTGACACAGACTTACTGTTCCTTACTTAAAGTAAAAAATAGACATTATAATTTTTAGAGATTCAAAATTCCATAGTATACTTAGGTATCTTTAGAAAAAGCACTAATAATATTTACATTGCCATACTATAAAACTATTCAAATTTTGAAAAATATGTGGTTGATATTAACTTTAAAATCAGTACTCCTTTCCCCCCATAAAACTATTCAAATTCTGATCAATTTGTGGTTGATATTAACATTCAAATGCGTGCTCATTTACCCCATAAAACTATTCGAATTCTGATCAATTTTTAGTCGATATTAACCTTCAAATGCTTACCTTTTTCCCCCATAAATCTATTAAAATCCTGATTAATTTTTGGTTGATACTAACCTTCAAATGCGTAGTCCTTTTCCCTATAAAACTATTCGAATTCTGATTCATTTGTGATTGATATTAACCATAAACGCGTACTCCTTTGCCCCCCATAAATCTATTCAAATTCTGATCAATATTTGGCTGATATTAACCTTCAAATGCGTACACCTTTCGCCCATAAAATTATTCAAATTTTGATTATATAGTGGTTAATATTAACTTTTAAATGCGTACTCCTTTCCCCTCAAAAAACTCCTTAAATTATAATCAATTTGTGGTTGATATTAACATTCAAATTCGTACTACTTTTCCCCCATACAACTATTCAAATTCTGATCAATTTGTGGTTGATATTAACCTTCAAATGCGTACTCATTTTCCCCCATAAAACTTCAAACTCTGATCAATTTGTAGTTGATATTAACCTTCAAATGCGTACTCATTTTCTCCCATAAAACTTCAAATTCTGATCAATTTTGGTTGATATTAACCTTCAATTGCGTACTCCTTTCCCCACATAAAACAATTCAAATTCTGATGAATTTGTGGTTGATATTAACCTTTAAATGTGTACTCTTTTCCCCCATAAAACTATTTAAATGCTTTTCAATTTGTGGTTGATATTAACCTTCAAATGCGTACTCCTTTCCCCTCATAAAATTATTCAAATTCTGATCAATTTGTTTTTGATATTAACCTTCAAATGCGTACTCATTTTCCCCCATAAAACTTCAAATTCTGATCAATTTTGGTTGATATTAACCTTCAATTGCGTACTCCTTTCCCCACATAAAACAATTCAAATTCTGATGAATTTGTGGTTGATATTAACCTTTAAATTTGTACTCTTTTCCCCCATAAAACTATTTAAATGCTTTTCAATTTGTGGTTGATATTAACCTTCAAATGCGTACTCCTTTTCCCCTCATAAAATTATTCAAATTCTGATCAATTTGTTTTTGATATTAACCTTCATATGCGTACTCATTTTCCCCCATAAAACTTCAAACTCTTATCAATTCGTGGTTGATATTAACCTTTAATTACGTACTCCTTTCCCCCCCATAAAACAATTTAAATTCTGATGAATTTGTAGTTGATATTAACCTTCAAATGGGTACCATTTTCCCCCATAAAACTATTCAAATTCTGTTAAATTTGTGGTTGATATTAACCTTCAAATGCGTACTCATTTTCCCCCATAAAACTTCAAACTCTGATCAATTTGTAGTTGATATTAACCTTCAAATGCGTACTCATTTTCCCCCATAAAACTTCAAACTCTTATCAATTCGTGGTTGATATTAACCTTTAATTACGTACTCCTTTCCCCCCATAAAACAATTCAAATTCTGATGAATTTGTAGTTGATATTAACTTTCAAATGTGTACTCTTTTGCTCCATAAAAACTATTCAAATTCCGATCAATTTGTTGTTGATATTAACCTTGAAATGTGTACTCTTTTCCCTCCATAACACTATTTGAATTCTGATGAATTTGTGGTTGATATTAACCTTCAAATGTGTACTCCTTTCTATCCATTACACTATTTAAATTTTGATCAATTTGTGGTTGATATTAATCTTCAAATGCGTACTCCTTTCCCCCCATAATACTTCAAATTCTGATCAATTTGTGGTTGATATTAACCTTCAAATGCGTACTCTTTTTCCCCCATACAACTATTCAAATTTTGATCAATTTGTCGTTGATATTAACCTTCAAATGCTTACTTACTCATTTCCCCCTATAAATCTATTCAAATTTTCATTAAATTTATGGTTGAAATTAACCTTCAAATGCGTACTCCTTTTCCCCACATAAAACTATTCAAATTTTGATCTATTTGTAGTTGATATTAACCTTCAAATGTGTACTCTTTTGATCCATAAAAACTATTCAAATTCCGATCAATTTGTTGTTGATATTAACCTTGAAATGTGTACTCTTTTCCCTCCATAACACTATTTGAATTCTGATGAATTTGTGGTTAAAATTAACCTTCAAATGTGTACTCCTTTCTATCCATTACACTATTTAAATTTTGATCAATTTGTGGTTGATATTAATCTTCAAATGCGTACTCCTTTCCCCCCATAATACTTCAAATTCTGATCAATTTGTGGTTGATATTAACCTTCAAATGCGTACTCCTTTTCCCCCATACAACTATTCAAATTTTGATCAATTTGTCGTTGATATTAACCTTCAAATGCTTACTTACTCATTTTCCCCTATAAATCTATTCAAATTTTCATTAAATTTATGGTTGAAATTAACCTTCAAATGCGTACTCCTTTTCCCCACATAAAACTATTCAAATTTTGATCTATTTGTAGTTGATATTAACCTTCAAATGCGTACTCTTTTGCTCCATAAAAACTATTCAAATTCCGATCAATTTGTTGTTGATATTAACCTTGAAATGTGTACTCTTTTCCCTTCATAACACTATTTGAATTCTGATGAATTTGTGGTTGATATTAACCTTCAAATGTGTACTCCTTTCTATCCATTACACTATTTAAATTTTGATCTATTTGTGGTTGATATTAATCTTTAAATGCGTACTCCTTTCCCCCCATAATACTTCAAATTCTGATCAATTTGTGGTTGATATTAACCTTCAAATGCGTACTCCTTTTCCCCCATACAACTATTCAAATTTTGATCAATTTGTCGTTGATATTAACCTTCAAATGCTTACTTACTCATTTCCCCCTAAAAATCTATTCAAATTTTCATTAAATTTATGGTTGAAATTAACCTTCAAATGCGTACTCCTTTTCCCCACATAAAACTATTCAAATTTTGATCTATTTGTAGTTGATATTAACCTTCAAATGCGTACTACTTTGGCCCCATAAAACTATTCAAAATTCTGAAAACTTTGGGTTGATAGTAATGCAGATAATTACGCCTTGGCTAATTTCATATTTTAACTCTGCAGTTTGATTCTGTAGAATTAAAGGATAAACAAACTAATCTTTGATATAAAGGGTTCCCTGTCTAATGAATTGATACATCTTCTTGGCAAATAATAATAATTCGCTAGTTAAGGATTGGCAAAATAAGTAAATTGAAGTCAATAAAAAAATAAAATTTTTATATATCTAAATATTTCACTAAATTTAACTTTCGTGTCCAATCGGGATTAAATATATAATGGGTGAATATATCAACAGATGCCAAAATACTCATTTGAAAGATAATTTAAGTCTTTTTTGATTTGGTGTCATATGATTTTCAGATTTATTTTAATATAAGGTTCCTTACCATTTCATTAATGTATTTTTTATTCAATTCGAACTAAAATAAAAGAAAATTAACTGATCCCTCACATAACTGTACAAATTTGGGATAAAGCATCCCTTAGCTACTTGCAATTTCACCATTTCTCATCTAACATTTTCAGCTACTGTGGTTATGTTTCCTTCCTCCTTTTCTTTGTCAACAATTAATTTAATCAATGTTAAATAAATATTATTTAACATAATTTTCAAGTAAACTCATTTGTAAGCTTTGTCCAAGTTCTTCAAAGTGTTTACTTTCTGGTGGTTGCGGTCCAACTGCTTTTCAAAGCTTCTAAACAAACGGTACTATGGGAAATAACCTTTTTTTGCTGAGGGATATCTAACTAATTTGGATAAGGTTAGCTTTCGCTGAAGTACTTTTTTCATTTTACACATAAATAACCGTCAAACCTTCTGTAAACACTGTTCAGGAAATCTTGGCTACGTCTTCAGAAATGTGAAGAGAAAAATGAATTATTTAGGTCAAAACATCGACCGTCTGGTGCTACCGGGAGTTCAGTATGCAGCAGAAAAACTCCGAGACGACGTGGGTCCCTCTATTGCAAACACGATGTTTGATGTAACGAACAGGGTTATCCTCTCAACTGCAGAAGGCATTCAGAAGAGTGCCCAGTTCCTAAGTAACGAAATAGCCCCAGTAGTAGAAGACACTGTAGTGGAGATGGGTAACGCGGCGTTACCAGTTGTTAATAAAGGTCTAGACGCCGTAGGTACTGGTCTAAGAACGGGAGTAACTGCGGTGTCTAAAACTACTTCTGATGGCATTAAACTCTTTGGTGTGAAGGTACTGGGAGAAGAGAGACAAAACCGACTTAAAAAAATCGCTAACAACCTTTCCATTAACTTTAATAATAGTATTAACAATTTAGCAGGTGCCATTAAAAAAGCAACAATGGAAGACAATATCAATAACTCTAATCTTGATTCCCACTATGAGATTCATGGTTTGCATCATGGTGTTACTAACGTTGCCAAAAATAACCTTAAATCGCAATCGCAAAGAACTTTATTCTTCATACCCAACTCCCATCCACCCTACGATCGATACCAAAGCAAATACCATGTTTACTACAATGAATACCACCTGAACACTGGCAATGACCCTTTAGTAGTCAGCAAGAATATGTCCATTCCTCAAGCATTTAAAAAGATCGTCGGGGACAAAGCCTATTCTCTTTCTATGCAGTTTTTAGGGCCTAATTTAACTGATGCGGTTGCCCCAATTGCAAGGTCTGTCTCCAATGTCATTGGACAATCTATTCCTTCAGTACCGATAAGAAACTCTCCCTTAGAAGGGAACTTATCCGAGAAGTTGAGATCCTGCACAACTCCGGATGGTGAAGGTGGGTTTTGTCAAGACCTGTCAGAATGTCCGAATCTTGTTCTGAAGTTGACCGTTTTGAGGAGATCTATATGTTTCAAGTCGCTTCTTCGTCCTGGAATATGCTGTCCGGATGTAGGCCAGTTGTAAGTACCCTATAGTTTTTTTACTTTGAAATGTCTCAAAAATGACAAAACCCAATGAAATTCAAAATCAACTTAGAAATTGAAATCACCTTTATCACCAATTTTCCAAGCGTAACCTAACTTGTATATCGAATGCCCTTGTGGTTGTATTAACGTAACTATTTCCTTGTTTTGAACTACAAGTATGATATTTTTAATATAAAAAATAATTATTGCTTATCAAGAAAAAGGATTCGCAATGCAGAACGAATAAAAGCAGAGAAACTGAGGCAAACGCAAACAGATCTTTCCCAAATTTCGCCTACGCAAAACCAGGTCCTGTTGTCGCAGCATTTTTCGGGGCAAAACCAGTTTCAGCATCCGTTTGGAGTTGGCTCTCCAGGGGTAAGTACGGTGAAGTGAAAGCTACATATAAAATTATCCTTTTAATCTCACTGAATTGCTTTCTCAAATAGACAAAACTTTGTCTAAATACTGTGTCCATTCCATTATAATAATAATAACATAAACAAATTTATTACTAAGATAGAGGGCAAAATCTTTGCTGACGAAGCGGAATTATTAACGTGCATAAAGTTTTCAAGCTAATTGAGAACATAACCCTGATATTGCAATGATGACAAAGTTCTTAAGAGTACAAGCGAATGAAGCCTAACTCATTAACTAGAAATACCAGGGAAGTAGTAAAATTTGTAGTAAATTAAAGAGAATTTGATTAAGTAAATGATGGCCAAAGAGGCTTTAATGTTGTAAGAGATTCAAGTAGTTTAGAGAGGATGAAAGGTTGTTCGCTCGCTTTCCCTTTGACCTTTTCCTGCGAGTGCATTAACGCTATTGCGCTGGTGTGCACCAACCACACTTTATGTTGATGAGTAGTGATAATGAATAGGTAAAAAGTACTAAAAATAAATACAAAATTTAATTGTTTCTGTTTCCTTTCAGTTGTCTATCGAGGGAGGGAGGGGTTCTTGTCTTTCTTATCTTTATTTTATATCAGCCTCAATAAAACTGGTAGATAAGGGCTGTCCAAGAAATTAATGAAAGAAGCATAAAAAATCCATCAATTACTCGACAACCTAAAAGTGCAACCTTTCTGTGGTGAAAGAAACGCAACCACACTTTCTCTCTATATTCAATTCTTTTATTTCACCACAAAACGAGAAATGATGCGACTTGGAGTTGAGAGAAATCACTTTACTCCATGAAGTATTTCATGAGCATCAAAACTTTCAATTTAATAGCTCCGTGCAATGGTATGTGCGTGTCTTTACTGGGGGGGGGGCGCCGATGAATTGATGGTGCTCCCACTCAGCAAGTGTGTTTGCTTGTGAAGTCATCTTTACATCTTGCTTTTTTTAATTAAGATATCACCTTTGCGTCAACCAACCAAGCCAAAGTTGTTATTTCGTCATCAATTTTAAAGAAAAAGAACATTATTAATCAACTAATCAACATAATGCTATGAACAATGAATTCTGCGGATTCAGATTACATACATTCAGATTACTTCGTAATCTGCGTATTTTCTAAGCATATTAATTATCAGCGCCTTCCTTCTCCATTTCTCCCTCCTCACGGGTTGCTGCGATCCCAAAATAGATATTTTATAATTAAGAAAATAAGATGAAAATTAACCAACGAAGGCATCGTGGCTATGTTGTAATCAATTGTCTATTTTAAGGGAAATGAACAAACATAAAATAAACATGACGCTATGAACTGGTTGTTCAGAAAATTCAGATTACAGATTCGGATTAATGTCATATTTTACATATTTTCTTCATAGATTATCCATATCTGAAGGGCTCATGATACTCTATAGATCTATAAAAAAGAAGAGAAATCTAGTTAATCAACGAAGGCAGTTTTGCAAAGATTAGCGTCGAGTTGTTGCAGATTTCCCTCAAAGATTATCTCCAACCTACCCTCCTTCTAAGTATAAAGGCCTACACGATACCCTATAAACATTTTAATCTAGAAAAAGAGACTAATCTAGGTAACCAATATAGATATCTTCGCTCAATGGAAACATTTTTTTAAAAGAAACAGAAGTTAACAAAACACGTGGATAAAGAAAGGACCAGGAATAATGAAAAGATAATAGTGATAAAGACTGTAATAACAAAGATAACTCATCCTACTAAATCCTGAAACCTAGGAGGGAGATATTATAACCATCTACAAACAAATTTGTACTTATGGACACAGGGGCTCAGACGTGAGAACTTGAACCGCGAGAGGGGAATAGGGTGTGCGGTACTCATCTTTAAATCTCGTGGCTATTTTCCTTTGGAGCATTTTGTTTATTTAGAATAAAAAAGAAACTAACGAGTGCATAAGCCATATTTGTTAAAGAGATTCATAAAGAGGTAAAATTGCGTGGAAAGTATATATTCCGAGAGAGAGAGACAAGGCAACTGTCATATTTGTTAAAGAGATTCATAATGAGGTAAAATTGCGTGGAAAGTATATATTCCGAGAGAGAGACAAGGTGACTGTCATATTTGTTGAAGAGATTCATAAAAAAGTAAAATTGCGTGGAAAGTATATATTATGAGAGAGAGACAAGGCAACTGTCATATTTCTTGAAGAGATTCATAAAAAGGTAAAATTGCGTAGAAAATATATATTCCGAGAAAGAGACAAGGCGACTGTTATATTTGTTAAAGAGATTCATAAAGAGGTAAAATTGTCGTGGAAAGTATATATTTTCGGGAGAGAGACAAGGCCACTGCCATATTTGTTAAAGAGATTTATAAAGAGGTGAATTGCGTGGAAAGTATATATTCCGAGAGAGAGACAAGGCGACTGTCATATTTGTTAAAGAGATTCATAAAGAGGTAAAATTGCTTGGAAAGTATATATTCCGAGAGAGAGACAAGGCGACTGCCATATTTGTTAAAGAGATTCATAAAGAGGTAAAATTGCGTGGAAAGTATATATTCCGAGAGAGAGACAAGGCGACTGCCATATTTGTTAAAGAGATTTATAAAAAAGGTAAAATTACGTGGAAAGTATATATTCCAAGAGGGAGACAAGGCGACTGTCATATTTATTAGAGAGATTCATAAAGAGGCAAAATTGCGTGGAAAGTATATATTCCGAAAGAGAGACAAGGCGACTGTTATATTTGTTAAAGAGATTCATAAAGAGGGAAAATTGTCGTGGAAAGTATATATTTTCGGGAGAGAGACAAGGCCACTGCCATATTTGTTAAAGAGATTCATAAAGAGGTAAAATTGTTTGGAAAGTATATATTCTGAGAGAGAGACAAGGCAACTGTCATATTTTTAAAGAGATTCATAAAGAGGTAAAATTGCGTGGAAAGTATATATTCCGAGAGAGAGACAAGGCGACTGTCATATTTGTTGAAGAGATTCATAAAAAAGTAAAATTGCGTGGAAAGTATATATTATGAGAGAGAGACAAGGCAACTGTCATATTTGTTAAAGAGATTCATAAAGAGGTAAAATTGCGTGGAAAGTATATATTCCGAGAGAGGGAAAAGGCGACTGCCACATTTGTTAAAGAGATTCATAAAGAGGTAAAATTGCGTGGAAAGTATATATTCCGAGAGAGAGACAAGGCGACTGCCATATTTGTTAAAGAGATTCATAAAGAGGGAAAATTGCTTAGAAAGTATATATTCAGAGAGAGAGAAAAGGCGACTGCCATATTTGTTAAAGAGATTCATAAAGAGGTAAAATTGTCGTGGAAAGTATATATTTTCGGGAGAGAGACAAGGCCACTGCCATATTTGTTAAAGAGATTTATAAAGAGGTGAATTGCGTGGAAAGTATATATTCCGAGAGAGAGACAAGGCGACTGTCATATTTGTTAAAGAGATTCATAAAGAGGTAAAATTGCTTGGAAAGTATATATTCCGAGAGAGAGACAAGGCGACTGCCATATTTGTTAAAGAGATTCATAAAGAGGTAAAATTGCGTGGAAAGTATATATTCAGAGAGAGAGACAAGGCGACTGTCATATTTGTTAAAGAGATTTATAAAAATGGTAAAATTACGTGGAAAGTATATATTCCAAGAGGGAGACAAGGCGACTGTCATATTTATTAAAGAGATTCATAAAGAGGTAAAATTGCTTGGAAAGTATATATTCCGAGAGAGACAAGGCAACTGTCATTTTTGTTAAAGAGATTCATACAGAGGTAAAATTGCGTGGAAAGTATATATTCCGAGAGAGAGGCAAGGTGACTGTCATATTTGTCAAAGAGATTCATAAAGAGGTAAAATTGCGTGTAAAGTATATATTCCGAGAGAGAGACAAGGCGACTGTCATATTTGTTAAAGAGATTCATAAAGAGGTAAAATTGCGTGGAAAGTATATATTCCGAGAGAGGGAAAAGGCGACTGCCACATTTGTTAAAGAGATTCATAAAGAGGTAAAATTGCGTGGAAAGTATATATTCCGAGAGAGAGACAAGGCGACTGCCATATTTGTAAATGGGATTCATAAAGAGGGAAAATTGCTTAGAAAGTATATATTCAGAGAGAGAGAAAAGGCAACTGTCATATTTGTTAAAAAGATTCATAAGGAGGTAAAATTGGGTGGATAGTATATATTTCGACAAAGAGACGACGCGACTGTCATATTTGTTAAAGAGATTCACAAAGAGGTAAAATTGCGTGAAAAGTATATATTCCGAGAGAGAGACAATGCGACTGCCATATTTGTTAAAGAGATTCATAAAGAGGTAAAATTGCTTGGAAAGTATATATTCCGAGAGAGAGAGACAAGGCAACTGTCATATTTGTTAAAGAGATTCATTAAGAGGTAAAATTGCGTGGAAAGTATATAATGCGAGAGAGAGACCTCGCGACTGTCATATTTTTAAAGAGATTCATAAAGAGGTGAAATTGCGTGGAAAGTATATATTCCGACAGAGAGACAAGGCGACTGCCATATTTGTTAAAGACATTCATAAAGAGCTAGATTGCGTGGAAAGTATATATTCCGAGAGAGAGACAAGGCGACTGCCATATTTGTTAAAGTGATTCATAAAGAGGTAAAATTGCGTGGAAAGTATATATTCCGAGAGAGAGACAAGGCGACTGCCATATTTGTTAAAGAGATTCATAACGAGGGAAAATTGCTTAGAAAGTATATATTCCGAGAGAGAGACAAGGTAACTGTCATATTTGTTAAAAAGATTCATAAAGAGGTAAAATTGGGTGGAAAGTATATATTTCGACAAAGAGACAACGCGACTGTCATATTTGTTAATGAGATTCACAGAGAGGTAAAATTGCGTGGAAAGTATATATTCCGAGAGAGAGACAACGCGACTGCCATATTTGTTAAAGAGATTCATAAAGAGGTAAAATTGCTTGGAAAGTATATTTTCCGAGAGAGAGAGAGAGACAAGGCAACTGTCATATTTGTTAAAGAGATTCATAAAGAGGTAAAATTGCGTGGAAAGTATATATTCCTAGAGAAAGACAAGGCGACTGTTATATTTGTTAAAGAGATTCATAAAGAGGTAAAATTGTCGTAGAAAGTATATATTTTCGGGAGAGAGACAAGGCCACTGCCATATTTGTTAAAGAGATTCATAAAGAGGTAAAATTGCTTGGAAAGTATATAATCTGAGAGAGAGACAAGGCAACTGTCATATTTTTAAAGAGATTCATAAAGAGGTGAAATTGCGTGGAAAGTATATATTCCGACAGAGAGACAAGGCGACTGCCATATTTGTTAAAGACATTCATAAAGAGCTAGATTGCGTGGAAAGTATATATTCCGAGAGAGAGACAAGGCGACTGCCATATTTGTTAAAGTGATTCATAAAGAGGTAAATTGCGTGGAAAGTATATATTCCGAGAGAGAGACAAGGCGACTGTCATATTTGTTAAAGAGATTCATAAAGGGTTAAAATTGCTTGGAATGTATATATTCCGAGAGAGACATGGCAACTGTCATTTTTGTTAAAGAGATTCATAAAGAGGTAAAATTGCGTGTAAAGTATGTATTCCGAGAGAGAGGCAAGGTGACTGTCATATTTGTCAAAGAGATTCATAAAGAGGTAAAATTGCGTGTAAAGTATATATTCCGAGAGAGAGACAAGGCGACTGTCATATTTGTCAATTGATTCCTAAAAAAGTATAATTGCGTGGAAAGTATATATTCCGAGAGAGAGACAAGGCGACTGTCATATTTGTTAAAGAGATTCATAAGGAGGTAAAATTGCGTGGAAAGTATATATTCCGAGAGAGAGACAAAGCGACTGCCACATTTGTTAAAGAGATTAATAAAGAGGTAAAATTGCGTGGAAAGTATATATTCCGAGAGAGAGACAAGGCGACTGCCATATTTGTTAAAGAGATTCATAAAGAGGGAAAATTGCTTGGAAAGTATATATTCCGAGAGAGAGACAAGGCAACTGTCCTATTTGTTAAAAAGATTTATAAACAGGTAAAATTGGGTGGATAGTATATATTTCGACAAAGAGACAACGCGACTGTCATATTTGTTAAAGAGATTCACAAAGAGGTAAAATTGCGTGGAAAGAATATATTCCGAGAGAGAGACAACGCGACTGCCATATTTGTTAAAGAGATTCATAAAGAGGTAAAATTGATTGGAAAGTATATATTTCGAGAGAGAGAGACAAGGCAACTGTCATATTTATTAAAGAGATTCATAAAGAGGTAGAATTGTGTGGAAAGTATATATTCCTAGAGAAAGACAAGGCGACTGTCCTTTTTTTTAAAGAGATTCATATAAAAAGGTAAAATTACGTGGAAAGTATATATTCCGAGAGAGAGAGACAAGGCGACTGTCCTTTTTTTTAAAGAGATTCATATAAAAAGTTAAAATTACGTGGAAAGTATATATTCCGAGAGAGAGACAAGGCGACTGCCATATTTGTTAAAGAGATTCATTAAGAGGTAAAATTGCGTGGAAAGTATATAATGCGAGAGAGAGACAAGGCAACTGTCATATTTTTAAAGAGATTCATAAAGAGGTGAAATTGCGTGGAAAGTATATATTCCGACAGAGAGACAAGGCGACTGCCATATTTGTTAAAGACATTCATAAAGAGCTAGATTGCGTGGAAAGTATATATTCCGAGAGAGAGACAAGGCGACTGCCATATTTGTTAAAGTGATTCATAAAGAGGTGAATTGCGTGGAAAGTATATATTCCGAGGGAGAGACAAGGCGACTGTCATATTTGTTAAAGAGATTCATAAAGAGGTAAAATGCTTGGAAAGTATATATTCCGAGAGAGACAAGGCAACTGTCATTTTTGTTAAAGAGATTCATAAAGAGGTAAAATTGCGTGTAAAGTATATATTCCGAGAGAGAGGCAAGGTGACTGTCATATTTGTCAAAGAGATTCATAAAGAGGTAAAATTGCGTGTAAAGTATATATTCCGAGAGAGAGACAAGGCGACTGTCATATTTGTCAAAGAGATTCCTAAAAAAGTAAAATTGCGTGGAAAGTATATATTCCGAGAGAGAGACAAGGCGACTGTTATATTTGTTAAAGAGATTCATAAAGAGGTAAAATTGCGTGGAAAGTATATATTCCTAGAGAAAGACAAGGCGACTGTTATATTTGTTAAAGAGATTCATAAAGAGGTAAAATTGTCGTGGAAAGTATATATTTTCGGGGGAGAGACAAGGCCACTGCCATATTTGTTAAAGAGATTCATAAAGAGGTAAAATTGCTTGGAAAGTATATATTCTGAGAGAAAGACAAGGCAACTGTCATATTTTTAAAGAGATTCATAAAGAGGTGAAATTGCGTGGAAAGTATATATTCCGACAGAGAGACAAGGCGACTGCCATATTTGTTAAAGACATTCATAAAGAGCTAGATTGCGTGGAAAGTATATATTCCGAGAGAGAGACAAGGCGACTGCCATATTTGTTAAAGTGATTCATATAAAAAGGTAAAATTACGTGGAAAGTATATATTCCGAGAGAGAGAGACAAGGCGACTGTCCTTTTTTTTAAAGAGATTCATATAAAAAGGTAAAATTACGTGGAAAGTATATATTCCAAGAGAGAGAGACAAGGCGACTGTCCTTTTTTTTAAAGAGATTCATATAAAAAGGTAAAATTACGTGGAAAGTATATATTCCGAGAGAGAGACAAGGCGACTGCCATATTTGTTAAAGAGATTCATTAAGAGGTAAAATTGCGTGGAAAGTATATATTCCGAGAGAGAGACAAGGCGACTGCCATATTTGTTAAAGAGATTCATAAAGAGGGAAAATTGCTTAGAAAGTATATATTCCGAGAGAGAGACAAGGTAACTGTCATATTTGTTAAAGAGATTCATAAAGAGGTAAAATTGGGTGGAAAGTATATATTTCGACAAAGAGACCTCGCGACTGTCATATTTTTTAAAGAGATTTACAAAGAGGTAAAATTGCGTGAAAAGTATATATTCCGAGGGAGAGACAACGCGACTGCCATATTTGTTAAAGAGATTCATAAAGAGGTAAAATTGCTTGGAAAGTATATTTTCCGAGAGAGAGAGACAAGGCAACTGTCATATTTGTTAAAGAGATTCATAAAGAGGTAAAATTGCGTGGAAAGTATATATTCCTAGAGAAAGACAAGGCGACTGTCCTTTTTTTTAAAGAGATTCATATAAAAAGGTAAAATTACGTGGAAAGTATATATTCCGAGAGAGAGACAAGGCGACTGTCATATTTGTTAAAGAGATTCATAAAAAAGGTAAAATTACGTGGAAAGTGTATATTCCGAGAGAGAGACAAGGCGACTGTCATATTTGTTAAAGAGGTAAAATTGCGTGAAAATTAAATATCCTGAGATAGAGACAAGGCTTGGCTGGGCTGGGCTGGTGAACAACTTTTCTGAACTTGAAAACTCTCTGTAATGATGATGGGTTCCACTAAATGATGTCTCTCCTTGGTTTTCTTTTAATTCCCGAGCCATTTAACGTCCATTTTATTGACTTTATTTTTCTCTTTTTCTATGCCCTTTTCTACAAATTTTATAGCATTTTTTGTCACATTTCTTGACATTTTTCTGTCTTATGCCTGCCATTTCTGTCAAATTTCTTTACTTTATCACATTTGTTGCCATTTTCTGTCAAATTTCTTGTCATTTTATATCTATTTTTTTCACTTTCACAATTTTCTTCTATTTTTTGCCTATTTTTCTCCATTTATGTCCATTTTCAGTCAATTGTTCTCCCATTTCCTAATTTTATGTTTAATTTCTGTCAGCTTTAGCCGAATTTTGATTTGTTAAGTTTCTGCTTCATTTGTCTTTCGACCTTTTGCTTCTAGACCCAGGAAACATTTTATAGTTGTTGTTTTTTTCACTAATTAAAAATGCCTTCGTTATTTACGTTTCCTGCCTTTTCTTCTTAGGAGAAAATAGCAATCTCGCCCCCCCTCCTCGCACTAAGAGGATAAATTTCGTACCTTCGAGCGGTTGTTCCCATATATTCAAACTTGTCCACTGAGGCATGAATACACCACTCCCGGATCCACCTTTCAGGGTTTCTCATTCCCGAGGTCACTAATTCTACCCACCTGAATGTGGAGCCCCCCATCGGAGTACATATCTCACATTTCTTGATTATAAACATATTTGATAAACTTCGGATCTCTTCTTATTTTTGTAGCTCACGCAACACCAGCAACAACTTCTACTCCAGCAACAGCAACTTCTGCTACAGCAACAAGGTCTTCAACATGCCCTAAACCCCAATTCCATTTATTATGGTCTCAATTCCCAATTCTTCACTACCGCATCGCCTCAAACGTACCGCAACGACCGGATCACCTTTGACAACGTCGTCCTCAACCGAAACCCTCGAAATGACAACTTTGGTAAGAATTTAGATCTAAAACTTCATCTCCATTATTATCATTGTTTTTGAAAATAAATTTGTTGGCACGCATCAACGCCACATAAAATTACCATCCCCATTCTACCTCGTTATGCCTTACTTTGCCATAGATCTACTGAGGTAAATAAGATAAATTAAAAATGATATCAATAGTTACCGGCAAAAATTGGAAAGTTATAAATAATTACCGGGATAAATTGAAAAATTATCAAGGCTTACCGAGGTACAATGAAACTTATTATTAATTAACAGGATAAATTGGAAACTATGAAGAATTACCTATTTACATTATAAATTATTAATAATGACCCGGCTAAATTAAAAAGTATCAATAATTACCGGAATAAATCGAAAAATGATCAATAATTACCCGGATAAATTGAAATATTATCAAGAATTACCGAAGTAAATTAAAAATTATTAATAATGAGCGGGATAAATTGAAAATTTATCAATAATTACAAGTATTTTTGCGGAATTAGCATCATACTTGGCAAATGCGACAAATTTTAACAAATTATTCAAATTAACCAGTAATTTATCGTACCACCCTTGCTTCTTTTGTAAAGGTGATAAATTTAACTTAATTAGACATATAATTTTAAATAGTTACCAAACTTCCTTATCTAATTCGATTAACTTAGTTAAATCCAGTATGACTGGACGGGGTCCGCGACAGCGTCGCCGATAACGGCAATTGCGCATTGTCCTCGCAAGAACAAAACTTTCTGATGCCTGGTGTTCCAAGCCAACGCCCCATATCCGGGTTTAGTCGCCTTTTACGATACGTGCCGGTAGACGGTGTGACACACATACACACACAACTCAAATAAACAAAAATTAGGCACCGACAAATATAAATTCAATTATTTATATCCAATTCGAAGTTAGTTAAGTCCATTGCAAAATTCTCCATTATTACACATTTTATTGGGATGTGATGTTCACAATTTACTGAAATTTCATTAATTTAATAACATTTATTTATTATTTCACAATTCAATTATGATCAAGTTAATTGGATTTCAACGGATGAAATTGGGAGATCTTGTGACATCTCGAAAAAGGGAATGAGAATAATGAAAGAAAGGAAGGAAGGACGAAAGAAAGATATATAGAAATAAACAGATAAAGAACCCAAGGAAAGAAAGATGAAAAGAAAGATAAAGAATGAAATAAAGAGAAAGAATTAAAAACAAGAAAGAAAGAAAGAGAAAAGCAGAAATAAAAATATAATAAAAATAAAAGGGAAATAGGTACAAATAAGGAACGAAAGAAAGAAAAGAAGAGAGCATGCAAAGAAGGAAGGATAAAAGCAAGTAAGGAAGAAATAAAGAAAGGAAGAAAAAGAGAAAGAAAGATAGAAGGAAAGGAAAAAAATGAAGAGAGAGGAATAAAGAGAATATTTATAAGGAAATAAAGAAAAAAGAAAGGAGGTAAAAATAAGAAATAAAATAAAGGTAGAAAGAAAATAGTATGAAAGAAAGATAAGATGAATGAAAGCAAGATCACTGTAATACTTATATTCTTGCAAGATAGAGTTGCTGCTATATTGCCCTAAGCTGTCATTTTAATGGGTTTAGTTCCTTCCCAATCTTGCACCGCCTTTCGATTTATTCACCACACATTAAAAAGTCCCTTTTCCCCTGAGAAATTTATATTCATAACAATATAGATCGTTTTACACATTCACTTCAATTATCTCATTCATCTTATTGAAGCTTTTATTTCGAATATAGAGTTTATTAAGCTTAAAAAGATGGTAACCAGTAGGGAAAATGTCAGTTGGGTATGAAGGCGGCTCCTAAACTTCCCCTCTCAATTCTCTAAGTTAGATACATCCAGCTCAGAGGAGTGAGGCTTGGCATTGTCAGGAAGCAACATTGGTCCCATGTCTATTGACCAACGCCTGTGTTGGATCATCGATCTTGAATCTATTTTACTAATCTGTCCACGATGCCATTTGGCTGTTATTGATTTTCCTCATAACATAACTACCTATCGATGTATCTATCATGCTAGTGTATATATATATATATAAATTCTGCATAAAATTAATGTATTTCTATAAATCCCAACGACTCCGTTCTCATGTTTTTTCGCGAACAGACACCTTTTTTTAATAAATTTTATATATTTTTTTACAAAAGTAAATATTTTATATGCTTTTTAAGTAACCAAACGACCTCTAGGTATGATCAAATCCTAGTTATCTTTCTATTATTTGAAATATGACTTTGTTAGAAGCAACGAGAAGGATTTACCCTTTTGCCCACGACCGATTTGCCCGTCATTGGAGACGAAAGGCGTAAACCCTTCACTAATGATTCCTGTTCAATCGTAATGACCTACTCCCTACATTTCCTCAGTCCGAGAGATACTCGTACGCATAGGTGACCAAAGTCTGCGCTTTGTGGAAGTTCGTTTCTCAAAATAATATTAATTTTTTATGTACATTTTTTTTCGTTTTCTCTTTTATACGTTTTTATATCCTAAACCCACACGAGTTGGAGAAAGTGAGGCTTGCGTCTGCTCCCACACGTTCTAAGACCCTTCCCCCCGACATTGAAATTAACTTTCTCCATCAAAAAGCCCCAAATTGATTAAATGATGCTCTTACTTTCTCGCTTGAAAGTCATGCTTAGTCATTAATCACACGCAATTGTGTTAATTCTCGATGAATTTCGCTGTAAAGAGTTAAGTCCCTATTAACATCCCTGCGATCTCTCACCCCCAGGAGGTCATGACTCTTAAAACAGGCCCGTTAAATCATTATAGTGTGGGCCACTGAGTTATGCCCAAATCACCCGTACTCCATCCTGATTCTGGCACTGTTTACGACAGAATGTGGCATGCAGAAGGTACCAAGATCCCGCGTGGTAGGCGGAGAGGAGTCTGGCATTGGTGAATGGCCCTGGACAGCTGCCATTTACCTGCATGGAAAGCAGAAGACCGAATTCTGGTGTGGAGGATCACTGATATCGGAGGAGTATGTCTTGACTGCCGCTCACTGCACCAAGGATGTTAACGAGAAAACGTAAGTCAGTGCCTCTTTCCCGGTATTCTAATAGATAGCTATGTATGTACCTGTTAATCAAAGATTATCTAGAAAAGGTAAACACCAATGGTAGCATCGCTTCAGAAAAGTGGTTTAGGTTGAAAGCGGTGAAAATAGAAGTGAAAGTCTATGGACCGTGCATAACAAGGGTGGGCAAATAAGAAATCATTTGAAACAATAAGAATTGGAAAAATAGAGCTCTTTCCTAATCCTTCTCTGTGGTCATACTCTGCCCCAGAGAATTCAAACAACTAAACCAACCAAACAAATTTCATTTTCACAAGTGCATCAATCATTTCTTGTTATAGTGGGGCAAAGAGGTCAAATGCAGAATAACTGATAAATAAGAATAAAATGGAAACAATAACTCAAAGAAGTGTTTATCGTGCTCGAAGGCCAAAATCGAAGTATGTATCGTTTGAAACACGTTAGAACCGACCATGAACAATAGATCACAAAAACAAGAGTAGATATTAAACCACATGAGGCACTTTACTAAAAGCTAATTAATTGGAGGTAAATCATTGTTTATGTTTTAATCTTCCCCTCCAGATGTGTAGTACAGAAAATGGTACTCTCAGCTTACCGTAGTCCATACATACTTAATTTCCACTTATCGGGGTTAAGTTAAGTTAGATTGGTTAGGTCAGGTTAGGTTAGTATGAACTTACAAAAACGAGAAAGTACCCAAGAAATATATAAATAATAAAATTAATCAGGTAACCTTATTAATTTAACGATGGTGATACTATCATGACCACTACCAACTCATAGACACTCACAATGTAGGGCATTGCTAAATGGAACCATTTCAAATATAATAATAATTCCAGTTTAAACACAATAGAAAAAGAGCACAAGTTTAGGATTTTTAAAGAAAAAGGAAAAAAAATTAGGAAATTTACAAGCCAATAGGAAGTTAGCGTGGTTGGATTACTTTTAAACCACGTCCAACATTCTTTAAGGTGAACCAAATAATTTCATACAAAAATCTAAATAAAAAAGTTAAGAACTATGGTGACTTGCAACCCTATATCTGTAGTTTGCATTGTTAAACCTTAATTCTCGAGGTTCGAGGTTGAAATAAGTCTTGGGCTTAGCAAAGGTGTTTCACCCTCATTCCAATCTTTATACCCGAGTTTCTTGGTAAAAATAATTCAGGATCTTGTTAAAAGTGTTTCACCCTCATTCCAAGCTTTATACCCGAGTTTTTTGGTAAAAATAATTCAGGATCTTGTTAAAAGTGTTTCACCTTCATTCCAAGCTTTATACCCGAGTTTCTTGGTAAAAATAATTCACGATCTTGGTAAAAGTATCTTACCGTCATTCCAACCTTTAATCATGAGTGTCTTGGTAAAAGTACCTAGAAATGCAAAGTCATGTTACACTTGTTACGTTGCTTTCAACAATGAACCCAATGATAGTTTTGATGCATTTAGACACGTTCTTATTATTTTAACATATAAATGTGTTTAATTGTAATATTAATCAATGTGGCCGCCCTCGTTGGCGAGCACGCGGTCCAAGCGAGACCTGAAGGCCCCGCACATGTTGTGGACGAAGTCTTTCCTCATGCAGGACCACACGTGGTTGATGGAGGAGTTCAGCTTGTCGACGTTGCTCTGGCGGACCTCGCAGGCCCTTTTTCATGCGCCTACACGTTGTAGTCGATGGGAATGAGGTCAGGCGACTGCGGCGGATAAAAAGTCCTTCAACCAGAAGTTCATGTTCGACCCCAAGCACTCTTATGAACTTGCCCCTGTGGGCCGGGGCACTGTCCTGCTGAAAGAGATAGTCCGCCTTCTTCGTGATCTTTCTCACCCAGGGCAGGACTTCTGTGGCTAAAATTTCCCTGTAATCGGCCGCGGTGAACCTGTAACCGATCGCGAACAACGGCGCTATCTTCTCGCCATTCGAAGCCACGACGCTGAGCATCATCGTGGAGGCCTGGTGCTCGGTCATGGACAGGTAGCGGTCCTCGGAGACATCGTGGCCAAAGCTTACCACGCGGTCCTTCTGCTTGTTGATGACCGAATTGACCGTGATTTTCTTCTTCGTGACCGCAGTCATTTTAAACTTCAGATCACTTCCAAGGGCCGTTCTCTCAGCCAAACAGTTGACAACTTCATTTTTGCCTGAAAGAGGTCGATCTCTGAGGTCTTTTCCGTTCTTGAGCCTCTAAGAGACTGTGGATGGTCATCCGGCAGACGTTGAGCCGCTTGACGATGTCGGACTTGATGTGGCACACGTGCAGGAGAGCAGAGGTCTCGTTTCTTTTCACTTCCATCCCAACACACCAACACACAATGGAAAAGACATTTTAATGACGCGTCCTGAAAACGTAGATCTTTAAGTTTGTTTTATGTAACTTTTTCTATGACACACGCAAACCTCTCAAAAGATTTAAAAAATGAGTGTAACAGAACCTTTGCTGGACCCGGTAATTCACAATTTTGGTAAAAAGTATTTCATCGTCATTCCAACTTTTATATTCGGGTTTCTTCTTTAAAATAAGTCGAAATGATGGCGAAAGTATGTTATCGTCATTCCAATCTCTATTCAATAATTTCTTTGCTGAGGTAAGTCATGACCTAGATAAATTCATTTTTCGTCTCTATCTCTTGGTAAAATTAATTCACGAGCTTGGTAAAAATGTTTCTCCATTCCAACTTTTACTCTCGAGTTTATCGTTAAAGTAATTGGCAATATTTATAAATTCAGTCGACGTCTATGTTTTTTGGTAAAAGTAAGACAAGATTTTGCTGAAAGTATGTCGTCTGCGTTTATCGGTAAAAACAAGTCATCATCCCCGTTTCTAATGTTAAAAATAAGACACCAGCTAATTTGGAAGGTAAATGTAAGTAACCGTCTCTTTTTTTGGTAAGAGTAAGTCTCCGTCGGGATTTCGTGTAAAATTAATTCACGATCTGCCAACAAATGACGAACCGTTTGTGCTTCTTTAATATAAACAAGTCACTTATTGGCTCATTTGCTTTCATTTCACACCTTTTCTCCTACCTACCTACCTAAGAGACTTCCGTTTTTGCAGGTTTGAAGCGAACCAATTTACCGTCCATTTAGGCGACTACAGCATCTTCAACCTCAACGATGACAAAATCTCTGAACCACAAATATTTAGGTATAGTTTTATTTCCTATAAGACCAGTTTCTATTCACAGAGACGGATAATTATGTTTAGTGTTTGTCTTTAGGGACTTTCTGGGTTTGGGGGCTTCTAACTAAGCATTGTTGATGAAATGTGTAGGGTGTAGGAAGGATGAGAAAGTTTGTTAGTCAAAAATATCAATTATACAACTCTTTACAGGGAAGACCCGTCTAAGTCATTAAATGTGGTACTTGTCTAAGTGTAAAACCTGTCTAAAATCTCAAATGTAAAACCGTCTAAAATATGAAATGCAAAGTCCATCTAAAATATCAAATTGAAAAACTCTAAAATATCAAATTGAAAAACCGCCTAAAATATAAAATATAAAATGCAAAACCCGTTTAAAATATAAATTAAAAACCTCTTAAAATTCCAATTCCTACACGGTTTATTTTTACTGTTGCCCAGAATCATAAATCTTGTTTGGTCACATTTCCACTCAACTTATCTCTTTGTACCCTCTTCGACAAATTTAAATTTGAATCAGAAAATTATCTGACTAAATTTGCGATTTTCATTTTTTTATTTGCAATAAACCTATTCCGGCCATACTGAACATATAAAACAAATTATTCCTGTCCTCAATGTTCCCGAGAGGATAGCAAATATCCGATCCGACCTTCCTAGATGAAAAATTCTTAATTGAAGGAATTTTTTCATTACTTTCATACACTCCACCACAGACCTCTTAAAACCTGGACTGAGCTCAGAATATTGACCAATTGCATACAGGCCCCAAGACCATTTTCAACATTAATCAAAAGGGTAATAACTTTTTTGCTTTAGGTTTTGCAGTTTTCATATATAGATATTTAGTCATGACAATGTATAGACGAAATTTATTGGTGATAATTGGTGGAAGAAGAAAAAAGTTAACTGTATCTAATTTATCAATCTCTGCTACAGTGCTGCTGAATGAAAGAAAATCCCCAATATATTTTTAGGTTTTAACTTCTCATTGGTTTCCATAGATTCTTAGATCATGAATGAACACTAAATATCAGTGCAATGAACAATACAAATCATTCTTACTTCCAACACTAACCCGTGTCATTTTGTCAAAGTTTTGGTCACGAGAAACAAATTCACTGTCCTCTTTACGTACCCACGTATTGAATCTTCGTAGCACTTCTGTAAATTTACATTGCCCAAATGAACACAAGATTAATACTGAAATTTTCCAAAGACAATATTAACGTTCCACCAAATGTATCTATTTCTTGAAGCCATTCAGTTTTAGTTTCTTATCTGTGCTCTTGTTGCGAGCTGCATCTGAATCAAATTTGCGCTTAGAATGCACTTCACTGATTCTTTCTTTGCTGTAGTTAGATATAAAGACATTGAATAGACTGACCACCATTTTAGGGTACAATATTTTCAAGAAGCTGTGACCACTAGCACAGCTCAATGTAGCCAGTTGGTCATCTTCTTCCCCAAGTGCAACAACGACCTTATGGAAGGCCTCCTTAGGGCTGTTACGTCCAAACAGGAAGTACCGTGTTCTCTCCTCCTTCGTGAGCCACCTGTATATGTGGAATACATTCCTGGTGATCCAGACAGTCTTGTGAGAGGGTCATACTAGCCTACCACGCGACAGAAAGTGTGTGAGAGATTTGAGTTTGATCTGTTGGGATACCTCCATGTCCTTGTCCACTTGCTCGGTGACACAGGTAAGTTTGGCTGAGACCTTACTGTCGATGGATGTCTTGACAATACCAGCATTTACGAGTACGCAGGATCTTGTGTGCCAGGTAACCAGCTAGGTGGACAATTGCCTGTTCCGTCACTTCACCCAGGTCGTCATTCTCGGCATGAATAGCTGCATCCACCTGCTCCTGGGTGACTCTGGCATCGTCAAGGTGTCGCTGCTGCCTCGCTTCCTCCATCTCGGAGGCCACTGCTCTCAAGCTGTAACCAGACAGCCAAACCAGGCTTTGTGCTCTTACCACTGCCTGGCCCTCCATGAACTGACGGACACTAGGCTAATGATTTCCTTCAGCCAACTTTCGATATTAATACTACTATGAGTATGTACTAGCTACTACTACTACTATTAGCAACAAGAGTAGTTCACCGAACTCACCCACACATACACGTTGTTGTGTTGGGGAGTCAAAAACAAAAGTCTCGTCCTTAAAAGCTTCAAAACAATTTTGCAAGAAAAACAGAAGGAACAAGGCACAGACATCTTAAGACTTCTTTAACATTAGAGCAAAAAGGATTCAGTTTTGGGTACAAATATACAAAAATAATGTAAACTTACCATAGCTTACAGAGACAGGCGCACGTGGCTTGTGGCTGCACTCACTGATGAACTCAAACTGGCGTTCCCTGCAGCCGGGCGCATTTGAATTCAGTGGGGTCGTTATGCACAGGTGACATTCAAAGAATAGCGCAGTGTCCACTGCAGTGTTAAAGAGATCTATTCCTCCACCCCATTTTACCAATAATGTTCATTTCAATGAAAATTATTTTCCCTTAAAATAGATCTAACATGCAAACCCTGATAATAACACTACTTGTAGCGTTCGATTCAATGGCATCAATCAGGGTCAATTGCTCTCTGTCCCCAACGACCCAGTAGAGCAATTGGCCGGTCAAAGTGTTGGTTTACGTACGGCACACACTATCTCGCACTGAATGTAGGTTCGTTTCAGTACAAGAGGCTATGGAGATAGATCTAAGCATCAATGCCAGATTATAGGACCTAGTTGTGATATACCGACTGCCGTGACATACCGGAGATCCAAGGAGTCTTGTACGCCAAATTGCCACAAGTCTTTCTGTGGACGAGGGTTTATGGGGATAGTGTAATAAAAGTTTTATGCAAGAAAAAACTAGCGGAAGAGGCGGCGTTTGATCGCAACGGATGGAACCGGCTGACAATGGAGCGTGACCCCATAAAAAGGTGGGGAAAACTTGCTGTAGAAGAAAGCAACAACAACAGCTCTCAGACAGCTGAACCCTCTGAATGGTGACTTTGCTGCTACCACTAGACTCTGGTTCAAATAACAGTCCATGGATCAACCTGATATGAACATACCTGTAAGGAATCGGAAAACCGCACCCTTAGAGCCCAAGTGGTTTTGTCAGGTAATCGCTACTCCCATCAAGAACGCGAAGAAGGCGTATCGGAAGTGGAAAGTGAGTCGCAATGGACAAGACATAAACATTTATTTTAGAGAATTCCGCAAGATAAAACGACTTGTAAGGAGAGCCCAGTGTGACGAGGAGGTTCTTGTTGGATCTCTCTGCAAATCTGCAGTGAACCCCCGTTCGGTTGCGTGTAGCCCACATAAGGAGGGTAATGAGATGGTACTGGATTTTGATCCTAACATTGCTAACGTCCTTAACAACTATTTTTCTTCGTGTTTTTTTGAGGAGAGATAGTGACATTAAGATATCGAGAGCGAACGAAGAGTTGTGTATGAGGTGACAAAAGTAAATGAAATTAAGACTAAGTCAAGGTATCATTACAGTTAAGATGTTAAACCTATTCAAATCGAAAGGTCCTAAATGTTTCTTGTCACGAGTTCTGCGATATGTCAACAGAGATGTGACAGCTCGCCTACCCGTGATCATCAGTGCGTTTCTGAACTATGCCAAGGTTCCGATGGACTGGCGGATGGTTAATGTCTCTCTGATCTATAGGAAAAAAGACTAAAGCTTTGAGACCAACTACTAGCCGACAAGCCTGACTTGAGCATTGGGAAATGTGTTAGAGGGACTAATTTTATCTATGATCACTGAGCACCTACATAGATTCGCACATTATAATCAAAGCTTCCTAGCATGAGTTCTGTAGGAAAAGGTCGTTTTTAACTAATTTGCTGAGTTGCATACAACATCCAAAGTTCGTTCGATAAACTATTCTACCTGAGGTTTTTGGACTAAGGTGCGACTGGTGAGTACTAGTTGAAAGATTAGAGACGGCTCAAGAACTGTTTGTCTGGGAGACAAAAAATTGGGAGGTGTACCGTCAACCAAAAGCGTTGAGAGGTTGAGGGCTCGCCTACGTTTGATAGACGAGTGAACGGATAAGTGCTAGATGCCTTTCAACTGCGACAAGAGTAAGGTTATACACTTCGGATATGCTAACCCCCGGTCGGACTATCCTCTCCAAGGTCAGGGTCTAGAGGTCGCCGACTTGTAAAAAGACTTAGGTGCTCTGATTATCGCAACAACTTAAAGTTTTTCAGACACTGCGTTGATGGAGTGAAAAGGCTCAGCGGCTGTTAAATGGCATTAAGAGGCAGTTTAGTTTTTGAAGCAAGGAAATTGTACTTCCCTTGTATAATTCCTTACTCTGACTTCACTAGGATTATGAGGTTTAGTCTCATTCCCACAGCTTTCGAAAAGACATCGAGCGGCTGGAAAGGGTGCAAGCCAGGAAAATCGATTCCATTTATTAAGCATAGAAACTATCAGCCACGACAAAAAGAGCTCGATCTGTCACTAGAGAACATGAGATTGTGCGGTCAACTCATAAAAGTTTTTAAATTCTTCGCCGCTTCGAGAATATTGACCACATGAAGTTGTATACCCATATCCAGAATAGACTTAGAAACCCCAGTTGGAAACTTAAAATTCCGTTCTTGGGTACACTTTGGTGTGCAACTTTCCATATAGAAGCTTCAGATGTAGCTATAGCTCTAGCTTTGGCTAATTTAAGGACACAATTGACCCAATGATTTCTGGGAGTAAATAAATTGTATATAGATAGGTTATCATTATTATTTTTCGCAGCATTACGCTTCAAATTCCTGATTGTGTTCCTTCATTTCTTCAGCACAGGCAGGAGGTATCTTTTCCGTATAGCGGGTGGGAGAGCCTTTATCTGCCATATCCTTTTTCTCAAGCTCTATGTTAGGGCGTTCCATAAATAATAATGTCTCTGTCTCCGCCTCTTTTTTCGTCTCGCTCTCACCTCTCTCTCCTTTTTTCTCATTTTACATCTCACTATCTCTCTTACTCTTTTTTCTCTCTATCTCTCTCTCTCTCTCTCTCTCTCTCTCTCTCTCTCTCGTTCTATCTCCTTCGAACGTTCTAAGTCAACCGTTTAACTGCCTCTGTATTATTATTAATAAATTATATAATCGTCACAGTTTCTTCCATCAAGCAGCACCTATCCCATAACATGTCCTTCATCTTGTTTCAATACAACCCACAACTTAAAGGCTACATTCCAAAACCACTGATCAAGTCTCCTCTCAGTGCTAAACAACCGGTCTACTATGATCCACATCTCTGAAAAACACCTTACGAATGCATTACTATTATTATTGGTCACTCTAAATGTCTTCTAATCTCACATTATGATCTTTGGTGGCTCTTAGTCTTTTCTAATCCTAAGAAAATAATCATAATAGATGGTAATCTATATCCCTGAACTGATTCACACAGAACAATGAAACAATACGGAATAAAAACGTTTAATTCCAATCTCTAGAACTAGTCACCCTTCATAGAGGAGGTCCAGAGATCGAAACGAAGCGTCTTTTTCGTTTTTCATTTGCCATCATGAATCTATTCCAATTCTTACCATCTTATGTAAGGCCCAAAATTGTATAGTTCATACTGTTGTCTTCTTCCTGCCATATTTCTCTTTTAGTCTATCCCCAACCAAACTACTAAAATTGCTTTCTTTATTTAGTATAAACAATTAACTGCCTTAAATTACAAACTTCTTGTTAAATCTTGTTTAACGAAAGAAATGTCTTCCTTATGAAAAGAAAGAAGGTTTAGAAGAATTGCAAGCCTTCCGTCACCATAACACCCCAATTAGTTTCCTCTTTTAGCCCCTCGCAATAGCAACCTTCCACACAATTCTACTTCTAACTACAGCACCTTTGGAAAAACGTATTCACAGATCTTGCAAATAGAAAGTCACTTCTTTTCTTTAAATGTATCCATACCAACGTCATGAATTAATCACTTGATCTAATGTAATCATCTACCTCTTTTCAGGGTGCGCCACATAAACCCTCACCCTGACTTCAAACGCCAGGGTTATTTCAATGACATCGCTCTCCTTAAATTAAGTCGATCTGTTGAGTTTTCGCCTTACATCATTCCTGTTTGCCTTCCGCCCCGGATCCTCGAAAGGAGTCATATAGACGCCTTGGTCGGTCAAATGCCTTCGATCATTGGCTATGGATCTACAACTTACGGTATATCCTCACAAAGCTGGGTATCCAGATGCTGGTTTTAATAAACTACAATATACATTTCGATTAATTATATTTTACTTATATAACTCAGGAAAAGCATGAAGGGAAAAAGAGAAAAGGTTTGTTTATGAAAACCAAATGGAATTAAACTTGATAGCGCCAGCAAGAGACTTATGGATTACATAAAAACTAAAATTCTCTTCTGCAAACTTCTAAAATGATGTATAGTCAGAAATTCATGTATATTTAAGATATTTAATAGGCTGCAAGGCATACCCTATGCTTTAATTGTGGTAATGGCGCTATATGAGACAGTATCATCGAAAAAACTTTTAACAATGTCCTGGATGAAAAAAAAAACATTCAGCATAATTATAATAAACAAGATCATCTTTGCCCTTTACAATATTTCATATTCATAATTATGTCCATATTTTTTGCAGATGGGCCACAAAGCAATACCCTGCAAGATGTCCAACTCCCAATTTGGAAAAACAGTGACTGCGATAAAGCCTACTTTCAACCAATTACAGACATCTTTTTGTGTGCAGGTTACATGGAGGGTGGCAAAGATGCTTGTCAGGTTAGTGAGTGAGTGAAGACTGGTAACTTCTTATGAATCCAGTCATGATTTTAATAGGTATTAATAATTCACACACTAATGCAATCGAAAGAACTTTTTCCCTATTGTCGAAAATTGAAGATAAATAGGCGATAATATGAAGAACCCCTGACCAAATTGTCTTGAAGCAAACGAATTCCCCCTTCAAACCTCATAGACGAGAACAAACACTATAAAAACACGGTTCAATCTAATTTTCTATTCTGAAATTTCCCATTTACAAACCTCCAAGACGAGAACGAACACTATTAAAACACGGTTCAATCTAATTTTCTAATCCGCAATTTCCCATTTACAAACCTCATAGACGAGAACGAACACTATTAAAACACGGTTCAATCTAACTTTCTAATCTGCAATTTCCCATTTACAAACCTCATAGACGAGAACGAACACTATTAAAACACGGTTCAATCTAATTTTCTAATCTGCAATTTCCCATTTACAAACCTCATAGACGAGAACAAACACTATTAAACACGGTTTAATCTAATTTTCTAATCTGCAATTTCCCATTTACAAACCTCATAGACGAGAAAAAACACTATTAGAACACGGTTTAATATTATTTTCTAATCTACAATTTCCCATTTACAAACCTCATAGACGAGAACGAACCCTATTAAAACACGGTTCAATCTAATTTTCTAATCCGCAATTTCCCATTTACAAACCTCATAGACGAGAACGAACACTATTAAAACACGGTTCAATCTAATTTTCTAATCTGCAATTTCCCATTTACAAACCTCATAGACGAGAACGAACACTATTAAAACACGGTTCAATCTAATTTTCTAATCTGCAATTTCCCATTTACAAACCTCATAGACGAGAAAAAACACTATTAGAACACGGTTTAATATTATATTCTAATCTACAATTTCCCATTTACAAACCTCATAGACGAGAACGAACCCTATTAAAACACGGTTCAATCTAATTTTCTAATCCGCAATTTCCCATTTACAAACCTCATAGACGTGAACGAACACTATTAAAACACGGTTCAATCTAATTTTCTAATCTGCAATTTCCCATTTACAAACCTCATAGACGAGAACGAACACTATTAAAACACGGTTCAATCTAATTTTCTAATCTGCAATTTCCCATTTACAAACCTCATAGACGAGAACAAACACTATTAAACACGGTTTAATCTAATTTTCTAATCTGCAATTTCCCATTTACAAACCTCATAGACGAGAAAAAACACTATTAGAACACGGTTTAATATTATTTTCTAATCTACAATTTCCCATTTACAAACCTCATAGACGAGAACGAACCCTATTAAAACACGGTTCAATCTAATTTCCTAATCTGCAATTTATGTAATCAACTTGTATTAAATTTGCTTGATGCAACGAATAATGCAAAATAGGTACTTTCCTATGATCGACAACCATTTTTTTTTACTAAAGTATTTTTTATCCATATTTTTTACTAAAAGTGTTAAGTTGAATTATTGAATTATTGGTGTTTTGTGAAATCGATATATTGCTTGATAGTTTCATTAATAACCTAACTTAATTCCTTAGTCAAAAATATAGATAAAAAAAAATCCTTTAGTAAAAAATATAGAAGAAAAAAATCTTTTAGTAAAATATATTAATTGTTTATAATAAAAAAAAATACCCCAAAATTTTACTCTTCATCTCTTGGACTCAATTTAGTGTTGTTCCTGCTATTTTGCTATGATTTTTATCACAAATAGGATGCCTATTCCAAGGTGAACTACTAGGTTTAAATGGGGTCCCATCCCCTTACCTCATCAGATGGTACCAAAAAGGTTAGGTTAGCTTTGAGTTACGTGCAGATTTGAGGTCCAATACGAGGTTGTGGAATCTGATAACAGCAAACCTTAAGGACTTAAAGAACGAGAAAAATAACTTAATGTAGATTATTATATTTTTGCAGGGCGACAGCGGCGGTCCGATGCAGTTGTACTACCAGAATCGCTGGATCCAATTGGGACTAGTTTCATTTGGTAACAGGTGCGCGGAGCCGGGCTATCCAGGAGTGTATACGCGCATAACTCATTTTCTTCCTTGGATTAGAGAAAACTTAAGATAAATGTGTGGGCGAATGACTCATATGAGTGAAATAGGGGTGGAAGAGAATGGGTTCACCCCAACCCCCACCACCATTTTTATCATGTGACTGAATGTTATTGTCCCTTTCCAAAATTAAACAAAATGTACATTCCAAATAATATATATATATATATATATATATATATATATATATATATATATATATATATATATATATCGAATATTTAGCAACGCAAATTGAAATAAAAAATCAATCCGCGATATTAAATGAAATATGATGTCTTGTAGATTATTTATGTCTAATCACTAGAATTATATTTGTAGGAAGATCAATATTATAAAAGTTTGAGTCTGCTGATCTGTGAGTCCAATTTACCCCTTGAAATCCTAAATATTCCTCCCAACCTTATGGGAAATCTTCCCTATTTGAGGACCCCTAATTTAAACACAGGAAAAAAAAAACCGAAGTTCTCAATTTCGTGAATCCTGCCATAAATAAAGATATCTACATAACAATATCTATCTGGATCATATATATATATATAAATATATATATATATATATATATATATATATATATATATATATATATATATATATATATATATATATATTTATATATTTTTATATATATATATATATATATATATATATATATATATATATATATATATATATAATAGCGAAACCACTGTATATGAGCATAAAATTTATTTACGAGACTAGTTTCGGTATGAAGTTTATCAAGTTTACCATACCCTCTTCAGTCGTATACTGGAGGGGATAAATGAATTAAATTTATCCCCTCCACGTCATCACTGAGAGCTTATCTGAAGCTAAATCTACATACTTCGGTCCCAAGGCTAAAAACCAAGTGAGTAACACGAATTGTCTATCTTTCCCACTTTCTCCCCTCCTCAAAGGAGTAAACAGAGCTATTTCTCCAGGTCGAGCCTCGTTTAAAAACCCTTTTTCCATCCTTAAATCTTCCCTTTCAACTAAGCCTATGGATCAGCCAAATGAGCCAGGTATATATGTAATCCCGTGTGAATCCACTAAGTGTCCCGAATTCTATATAGGAGAGACTGGGAGAACATTAAAAAAAACGAATATATGAACATAAAGTGAAGTCAGGCGAGGTAGTACTACATCTAGTATTTTTAACAATATTAGCAATTACAACCACCAAATAGATTATTTAAAGGCCCAAATTATATATAATTGTAAATATTTCTTTAAAATAAAAATTGTAGAATCGATACTAATAGGATAAATTCCCAATTTTAATCTTTCGTATGGTCAATTTAAATGTAGCTCCTATTCCCGTAACCTGATCGTAAACAGTTTAGTTAATGATCTTAGAACCACACCCCCTGATTAATGACCCGTTTTCTCCGGATTTTTTTGTTAATGTTGGGATTTTGAGGTGTTTAGTAACTTGCGTGTTCATTCATTCTCAGTATACGACCGAAGAGGGTATGATAAACTTCATACCTAAACAAGTCTTGTAAATAAATTCTATGCTCCTATACAGTGGTTTCACTATCATATACCATAACTCGCTATTTATTTATTTCTTATATATATATATATATATATATATATATATATATATTGTGTGTGTTTATGTGTAGTGCTTTATGATATCAATTAATTTGTTTATTTTGTTAATAGATTAAAAAATGTTCATATCTTGGTAACACTATTTTTCTATCATTGTTTTGCACATATTTAATTGCGCATTGATCATATAAATGTAAATATGTAATAGTCATTCATTTTGGGGCAAAAGTGGTGTAAAAAAACATTTCGATTAAGACCCACTAAAAGGGTATTCTAATTCGCACTTGTTGGTGCCTGAGCTCACCTTCTGAACTAGTGGGTAAAATGTTTGAAAGTGTACTTCCTGTCACACATTTAGTGCAACCGTGGTCTTTCACTACCCTGACTGAGAGCCCTTGCGTCTAATTCTAGCCGGAAACCCCTAGTTCTCCGTAGTCTTTTCTCCTTCCTCATTGCCCCTCCTCCTCTTGATGTAGTTGTACGTGTGTTCTCCTCCTAATTTCATTTGTTCTATGCCCTGATAAGAATCAGATTTACTTGGCCAGATGTGTATGCGTCAAAAGGCGGCTCCATTAAAAAACAAAGACAACGCATCATGGGCTGATTGCTATGTCTCTAAACATACCTTGCTTACTAGGTTTACCCATATCAAGACATCAATTTCCACCCTATTTATCTTTTAACCCTAATTCGATAGTATTGAATAATTAAATCGGTTCTAATGGTTCAACTGAATAGAGCAAAAGGTTTAACTAAGTTGACGGAAACTAGTGGCATTTAAAATACAATTTACCTTCAAGAAATCTAGATAGTATAAGCATTATAATCTTCTATGTTTACTAAAAAGCTTTCTAGTTTGTTTTCAACTTGTTCAAGAAAACAGCCCGGCAGACTTTCAAGCATTTCTGGTCATTTGTCGTCTGCTAATAATCACTTCATTGCAGACAAAATAATACAGCTTTACATTACCTTATTTATTTATTAATCTAATTAAGCATGAATAATCTAATTTAAATAAAAAATCATATGTGGATGAATACTCAATGTAAGATTACATTAAATCAGTAAATCCCTTCGTCATCATGGATGAAATTTTGTATCACCTACCTCAACTCCTTTGAATGTATTCCAACACTGTCCATACAAAGTATTAGTTTTAGGCCTATTATTAAGATAAGTATAGTACCGTATTAAATCCAATGACAGTGAAATATTTTCTCCGGGTGCTACTTATAATGTTTTTAGGTTGATCACCAGGTTTAATTTACTAGTAACATCGTTACGAGGAGAGAAAATGAGAGTGAGTGAGTGAATGACCTCCTTTCTAAATTAGTCTGGCATAGAACCCGGGCACATAAATCCTGCTATGTTGTAGGATTCATATGCAGGCTTGCTAGACGGAAGACCGACAGTTTAGGGAGCATAAATTACAAGAATCTTTTATATATAAAATATTTATTGCAAAATATTATCTTGTATACTTATATTTATAAATTTATTAATTTAATGCAATAATACTCGAACATTATTGCTATTTGTCTAAATTATAACGGTGAGAGAAAACTTGGAATATAAAGAATATGTTCAAGTTAACGAAATATTAACAAATAATAAAATAATAATAATGTTAATTCCTAAAATATTTAAAATAATTTTTATATTTAGTCTTTTCACAGACTATATTTATGGCACACGATTTAAAACTAATTCACTTCTCAGTACATACAAATAGCAGAATTAACATCTGCATACAAAAGGAGTAAGCGAACTTTAAAAAATACAAAAATTTAGATTTAACACTGCTTTTGAAAGGCAAAAGTAAATTATATTAATTGAAAAACTTAATTTTGATATTTTATTTTTCTTTTTTGGATTGAAATGTGGATTGACCACTGACCTGATTTTTTTAGTGTTTGCATTTGCCGGAATTGTAATAACTAATGTTACACATAAACATAGTAAGTTTGAAAAACACACTGAAACAACTTGCTGTATTTTTTCAAGCTTTCGCTTAATACATGCACACATCCATCGAAAAAAAGTTCAAAAGAAAAAAACAAAATTAGGAGTTGGAAATTAGTTTGTCATGAAGGGCATTTCGATTAAGAGAGTGAAATAAAATAAAGTTAAAAAAAAATATGCAAATGTTTAAATTGAAAATTCCCTTTTTTTATTTAATTTCCAGTTTCATCGTCACCTTTACTGAAATCTAAAAAAATGCGGTATTCATCTAAATTCATTTTATTAAACTCATGGAATAAACGATATTTTAATCGTCCTATGATAGTGAATTTAATTAATTCCATCCGTTTCAAGCTCGAAATTCTTTTTGATGGCCTCACATTGCCAAATTTCACATTTTACTTGTTTGTATTTCATGCAATTAATGGTAACATCATGGGTATATAGTTATTATTCAGGATTTAAATTCCCATTATGTTTACTAAAATAATTAGAGAAATTTGAGACTAGAATTAACTTCTTTGTGTTGAAACTAAAAGGTGCCAAGATGAATTACTTAAAAAGAAAGGATATTGAACGAACTAGCTGCCAAAACAACCCGTACTCGCTTACTGTATTACCCTCTGACCACCTTACAGCCATCATACAAATAGCACTCAAGAAACCCCTGGTGCCACCAAGCCCACGCACTTACATTAACTACAACAAAGCGGACTGGGACCTCTACACCAACCATGTATACTGAACGAAAAATCCATGGCTTCTCACTTTCCCAGTTCATCTTCATAATCAAGGCATACACCCACTTTGCCAGCATTCTCTCAACAAACACATCCCGAGGGGGAAAATAACACACTACAACGGAAACTTCTCCCCCGAAATCAGACAGCTCCCCCCAAACTAACAACAGCCTATGAAAACAACCACGAATACAAAACACCAACAATAACATGAAAAGTAGCACAAAACATCCAAACATTGATCCAAGAACAACAGAGAGGCCAGCAAAAAATTCACGAAGCTATCTACTCGAACACAAAAAGGCTCAACTTCACACGAGACAAGCAAACATCCTCATACAACACCCATACTCTTGACTTATCACACAGAACCACTACATTTACTTTCAATTGACCATAACCTGCTCTCACAATTCACTACAGGTATGGTATCCCAGGCTATATGGTAGGCAAAATCCTCCCCCACCTCTGGCTGCGAAAACATATCAAACACATAAAACACCTTTCTCCAAGAGGCATTAACGCACCCACATACTTGTACATATTTTCAACCACTCTATCTCTCATAACTCTAATACAAATGTCTGTAAATCTACTCACACGCATCGTCAAGCTAAACAAGCCACCCGACCACCCTGTACCATACCGACCAATCCTTCTACTCACCACCACCTCCAAAATCTTGGAAAGTATTGTAATTAGTAAAATAGATGCCTCCCAATACGGCTTCCACCTAAAGCACCATACAACTACAATGCTTACTACATTTTACAACATCACTTAACTCATACAAGAAGGTTTCAACCAACCCACATCTCCAGTCAGGACAATCGACATCAACAATACTTAGACACACAAACACAAGTAATATACCACGGCATGCTCTCATGAACATACCGTATACACAACTGAGTCACTTGGAATCGGTACTCTCTCCCACCCCTGTTAACTTTTTCCTCCACCACATCCCCTTCCGCAACCCCAACATCACAATCCACAGCCAACCCACAACCAAGCAGCTCGTAATCTACAACTTTACAACACGAGTCTCGAACGCTGGATGCAACGGAGCCAAATGACCGTCTCACCTTTATAATCATCTTTTACTCTATTCACAACCTACAAACGGGAGTACAACAAACACTCACATTACTTTACCAAACACGCCACTCTTCTTAAATAAAACGCCTACGACGCTTGGCGCCACACGAGACAAAGGTCTAAATTTCCAACACACTACGAGAAGCAGAACAAACAAAACTGAACACACTGCGAGCAGTCAATGGAACCCATCAGCCACAGACACAAGCAATTATTACTCCCCTACTTACCATGCTTCCCCAGCTTGTGCACCAAACCTTGTACTCGCTCACCTCAGCACACTACATAATACAAAGCATTCACAATCGCCCTCGCATTGGCCGAATTATCCACCTACAGCAAGGCACAAAGGTCGTGCCACTAAAACACCACCTTGACCTCCGAGACTCGCATTTTCGGCATAATACAAGACAGTCAAACCACCCATGCCACTACATACAAGACAAATACAACCCTCCTCGTGACATGCGCAAAACCCATAGACACACTACACCCAGATACTTCAAGAAATCCCTCCACTTCGAAACCAGACTCTCATTACCCACAAAACAAACCACACACACACACACACACAGCAAGGCATAAAATCTCTAGGTCCAAACGACCTCGTCAGTGCCATTTAATCAGACATCGATCCAGAGGAAAGATCCCTCTCCCCTCCAGGCCACAAACGGGTAGCACTGACAAGGCTCAGGTGCGGTTATCACCCAAATCTAAACTCACAAATACTACACTTGGATGACCGACACAGACATCTGCCCTCGTCCGGTCGAGGGAGTTCATCGTGGGTGCTGTCCCAGAGATGGCCCCTAGCCTAGCCAAGAGAAACCTAAGTAAGTTATTGAACGAGTCTTTCAACTGGCAAAAATTCGAGATGAATAATAATTAAAAAAGAAAAATGGATTAGGGGATGGGAGGAGTGGAAATATACCATACTAATACTAGCATTAAAGGACTGTGCCTATGCCTAGACTAAACTACCATGCTTACGAACCTGACAAGTAAAGGAAAATGAGGTTTCCGACTCAAACTTCCGAATGTAGAAAACTCGCGTACTAACCCAGCTAGATGGCTTTGAATATTGACCCAAAGAAGGTAACAATGTAATGATTTATTTCTGAACATTTCTGCGAGATGTAAACTCAGACTCGTGGGACTTAGACAATTTATAGCCGGAAAATTTCGATACTCACTGCGTTTTATCAATCCAAGAAACACTCGGGGGGGAGGGGGGGATCATTAAATCTAAAACGGAGGATAGAAGAGAGGAAAAATATGGAAAACATCGTTGGAATATTGGAGATGTGAAAACTGGTGTCTCTGAGTGTTGCTGAGATGAAAGAAACGAGGCGCTTCATCCTCTCAGCCATTCTCGAGTCTAAAAAACACTTGAATCAACCTGAGCTTTAGCGCAGTTGCATTTTTTTGGTTCCTGACAGCCGATACATATCTAACCATGGTTAAAATATCTAAAAATAAACATTAGGAAATAAAATATACCATAAAATCAAGACCCTTGAAATATTTTGTCAAAGATCTAATCCGGTAAATGTAATCATCCACCTAAAATTACCCAGGAATTTTCCATACAATAAAGAAAGATTTCCATTTAATTTCCTGAATTAGAACAATGACAAGATATTCTTCCGGAACATTACAACAACACACCAGGGAGAAAGGGAGATATTTGCAAGGGTCGAGTGGTTCTGAAAAAAGAACCCTAATTCTAAATTTGCCTTTGCCTGAACAGTAGACATTGGAATATCAAAAAAGGCAAATTAGATCTTCAGCAGTTTTGGATTTCTCTCTCTAATTTTGTTTAGGCATAAATGCTCATGAAAGGCTCGGGGTTCCGGAACAGAGTAGAGAGTGGGGATGGAAATGAGAGCGATGTAGTGATTGGCTATGTGCGTGATGATGCTAGTGGAGTTGCTTACCCTGCAGGGAAGGATTATTAGCTTATTCGCCTATGGGCAACCAGCTCATGACGCCGCTGAAAGTTTTGTGTGTGCGCTTGCTCGTACTGAACCCCTACCTCGACGTCAGAAATCTAACGCTGTATCCAATGGACTAGCGAGAGCTCCACCTAAAATTTCGTTGTAGTTGCCAATGTTTACATCCCTTGATTAATTAAACGATGGCTGCGGTGCTGAAAAGAAACCCCTAACTCCTAATATATTTGCACTTATTAACTAATCGAAATAAGGCATTAAATTGAGAAATAATCCGATACTGCAATCTCTAAACAGTTGCCACACAAGAAGATAAAAACTATAAGACGTCCCAATTTCGTCGGGGAAAATTTTAATTGCAAAAGATGTTGCAAATTAATTAGAGGCTGCAAAATACACACAATCCCATAAATCAAAGTTACTATTTATTCATGTTCTTAAAATCAATAAAAGTATTTGGATATCAAACTCATAATTAATTTATAACATCACTTACGCCATTATATTTCATTAACATAAATGCTTAATGCTTTGACTGATGATATTTCCCTATAAAATAATATAGAATTGGTATGATAGTGAATTAGTCAAATGTTCAACTAAATATTATATCTATGTACATTATATTATATATATATATATATATATATATATATATATATATATATATATATATATATATATATATATATATATATATATATATATATAGGCTTTATACAGGTTTGGTAATCGCAACGTTTTGAGCACAGAAGTTCACTTTCAAGCTCAGTAAATACTAAAGTACTCGGAGAGGTATTCCAGACTAAAGACGGAAAATCAGAGGGCCTCAAAAGCAATCATCTAACCTTTTCACGTAAAAAAACAAAAGAAAGAAAATTGAAAAAGAAATAGGTTATTAAGAATAGGAGTAAAATAAATATTTAAGTTGGTTGATTGTATCACAAATCAATTAGGTTCTTTTTGGGTGGTTTGGTTTTTAAATATTGGTGTAGATCATCAGTTCCTCGCTTTGGTTTGAATCCACTCTAGGAACTTAGGCACCCTGGTGTAGACCCCAGGGTAGCCCGGTTCGGCACACTTCTGCCCGAAGGAGACGATCCCTAGTAGAACCCACTTGCCGTAGCGATAGATCAGCAGAGGTCCTCCGCTGTCGCCCTGAAACAACAGAAAAACGAGTCACTCGAACGCTCTGTCAATACTGCCCATGAACACATACTCTCTCTCTCTCTCTCTCTCTCTCTCTCTCTCTCTCTCTCTCTCTCTCTCTCTCTCTCTCTCTCTCTCTCTCTCTCTCTCTCTCTCTCTCTCTCTCTCTCTCTCGCCCTATACTCACATGCATACATGCGTCAAAAAAGAGGGAGGGATAAGTTGGGGACTGTCACAAGGATCTACTCTAGGACCACTTATGTTTATCATATATGCAAATCGTAAGCTTATTAAGTTGGTGAGTACAAGGTGGACGGAAAGTACAAAGACAATCCAATTAGAGTTTATCTCCATTATGGGAGCAAGATGAAGAAAAATAAAGTAAAATTGTAGTTTTTGTCCATTCTGTACATAAATATGCCCATAAAAAAAATTTAAAACAGGTTTATAAAGAATGTTAAGGACCGAATAATATGAAAAAATACATAGGCCTGAGTTGCTTCAAGAGGAGACTACTTTGGATGCAATACACCAGAAAAAAATCTCATGAATTTTCCTCTCCCTTCACTTTCTTGTTGATTACGCACAGAAATAGCTTATTTAACAGAATCATCATTATTTAAATATTATATTTAACATTTTGCCTACAAGAATCTTGGTAAAATTCCTATTTGAAACTTGAATTTTACAAGGGTTTATTTTTGTTCGTGAATCTAGTCACCTAATTCCATAACCTTAGGTAAAACAGCACCATTCAAAGTGCATTACAGTTCCACTAGTTTAACTAAAACATCAATCATTCTGTTAACTATCCGCCATCCCTAAACACACAACACTGTTCTTCAAGCATTACAGCTACTCATTGTGGACAAGACATGAGCAGACAGTTGTGTGGTCTTCAATATCCATAAAGTGAATAAAACGTTTTAGGGATCATAGCAAACCAACACCTCTCATCTCAGATTCTCTCCCATCTCCCGGCTGTATCTTGACATTTTTCCCTAACGTGGCCATTGCAAAAAGGGCCTGTGTCGATACGGTAACCATTCACCCACCAATCTATGGGACTTCAAGGCTGATGTTCCCTTGAAAATTGTCTTCAAGCATATCAATCACACACCAGTTACCTCGAATTGTCAGGTAAGTTGTGTGGCTGATTTTGTAAAATAGGTAGGCCTGTGGCCCCCAAATTTCAGGATTTAATAGGCCCAGCGAGGAACTCCACAAATGGACGCTCGGTGAATCTATCAAATCCTAAAAATGGCTATTTGTGTAAATTAAGGAAATAATCTGCTACGTGTAATAAATAAAGAACCAAAGAGAACTATAAAGAGAAACAATATATATATATATATATATATATATATATATATATATATATATATATATATATATATATATATATATATATATCAAATTGTACACCTATCAAATATAAAATATATCATATAAAAACAAGCGATTCGTCTCAGTGATGCGGAAACACACAAACATACGCGTCCTGAGGATAGTTATAAGCAAAAAGGTCACAACGGGAGACAAGAGGCAAGTTGAACAAATATATGCTGGCTTTGGCTAGCAAAATTTCAAAAAGAACTTTAAGAGAAAAGCGATTCCCTATAATAAAAATAAATCTGAGACATAGGAAATATGTAGGTACAACAGATACACATAGCTGTCACAACTCCGCCCATAGAGTGGAAGTACGAACAAATTAGATCACTGGTTCCGTCCCACGGACAAGTCAAGGTTACGCCCCTTGGTGACGGCACACACACACTATATATATATATATATATATATATATATATATATATATATATATATATATATATATATATATATATATATATATATATATATGAATCGAGAGACTCAGAGACAGACATTCAATTCGGCATTTATTTCATTCGATCATTTAGTCAAAATTCAGCAGTCAAGATCAGTCAATCAGAATCGGCTGATCAGCGGATCAATCAGTCCCTTAATAGCGTTACGAAGTCCCGTTAACTCGCCTAATTCCTGTCGCCTTTAGACTCGATACTTCGCGTAAAACAGTAGCCTACTCACTGACCCCAAAGAAGTCGAGACGTTTCCGCTTTTCCCCTTTAGTAGGCCAATTTATCAATAAAGTTATTTTTTTGCCGTTTCCTTTCGAAATCCTTTTCTTACCCCGATCACGAAGACACCTTCGGTAAGCCCAGCTTAACGCATAATCCCTTATGAGAAACTATAAGGGGTATAAGGAGTCAGAACCAATTCAACAGGGACATAAAGTAGGCCCACTACTAAATAACAGGACTTTCCCACGACCCATAAACTATTCTCTACCACATATTTCCTCATAGAGTCACTCCATCATTTCCTGAACGAACCTGTTTGTTTCAAGTGAATGAACAAGGGATGTACACTAATTCGTGAAGTACTAAATATACTCTACCCTAGATTACGAATCCGGTGCAGATTAAATGATAGAGATATCCCTTAAAAAGAGGCGTGTCTCTTGTGAGAAAACTTTTGTTTTTGATGTATTTGTATCAAGTTACCCTTAAAGGTACAACTTACCTGACAAGAGTCGATTCCTCCCTCAACATACCCGGCGCAAACGTTCGTTTCCAGGATGGGCGGAAAATAGGAATCATCGCACGCTTTGTTCCACCAAACTGGCATTGTCGCCTTCAAGAGCTTTTTGCTTTGAGGTCCACCTGGAAAGGAAACCCATTATCAGATCCAGGAACTCTACACAGATGGAGAATCAATTTAAAAATAAAATGTAAAACTGGAAAAATAGTTATCTTATGCTCTCTCTCTTTCTCACTCTCTCTCTCTCTCTCTCTCTCTCTCTCTCTCTCTCTCTCTCTCTCTCTCTCTCTCTCTCTCTCTCTTCTCTCGCTCTCTAAAGAGAGATACGGAAAAAAGTAAGAGGGAGTTAAAAATAAGAGTCACTTGTCACAAAGATGTACCCAAAAAAGTTAAACAGTTGATAAACAACTTATGAGGCAATATGTTCTACGTGTTGACGATTGCACACATTACTGGAAATACCGGTACAAAAATGAACCAAAGGCTCATATCCAGTTTTTTCAATTTTTTATTTTTTTTCAATTTGAAGCCCCAAAATATCTTGAATCACAATCTACGAGTTTCCAGGAACAATAGGGCCGATTCCTCTCAAGTCCTGCACTGATGGTATGAACCCAGTTGCACTCTTTTCGATTCATATTTACAGCTTTGAATAAGTAAATTAATGTCTCTTTTAAAAGACACAAAAATAGACTTCTTAGAGTTAAATTGTTTCAAATTTGCTGCAAGTTGTTCAAAGGCAACTCTAGTAATATTTAAGCCTTTTGCTAAGCTACAAAAATTGTGTTTCAGTGCCACATGAACTGACTGAGGGCCTGCATTTATAACGCATGAATAGTACTTCATCTCTAACCTATATGTTCATCAACTAGAACGTTTAAATGAAGCTCTTGAACCTAAACTTCCTTGGGTGGTCAATCGAAAGGTTGTCGTCCTCCTTCAGGACAATACACGCCCACATGTAGGACGTTAAATCCAAGAAAAAAACAACATCCTTTTGTTAGGAAGCTCTTGCTAATTCTCCATATTCACTAATTACCATTTATTTAAGTCATTACAACATCACCAAATGGGGATATTAAAGGATATCAAATTGCAGGATTTAATAGGCCCAGCGAGGAACTCCCCAAATGGACGCTCGGTGAATCTATCAAAGCCTAAAAATGGCTATTTGTGTAAGTTAAGGAAATAATCTGCCTCGTCTATTTAAGAAGCAGTAGCTGATCGCAGATCGTCTGTCACAAATTTTTCAATAATGGAGAAGGTTGAGCACCGCGCACTGATCAAATTTTTGACCAAGGAAGGCAAGAATGCAAAAGAGATCCATGAACGCATGGTTGCAGTGTACACCGGCCCCGCCCCTTCCTAGGCAACCATTGCTCGCTGGAATAGGGAGTTCCGGCATGGTTGTGAATCCCTTGAAAATGACCCCCGTCCAGGAAGCCCGTCAGACGTGACCAACGAGGACAATGTGGCCCGTGTGGAGAGGATGATCCTCGATGATAATCCTCGGGTGAGGGTCGAAGAAATCGAGCGAGAACTTGGAATATCACATGGAACTGTTATCAACATCATCCACGACAATTTGGCCATGACCAAGGTCTCTGCCAGTTGGGTCCCTAGAAACCTCACGCCCCATGATCGACTTCAACGTCGTCAAAGTCCACAAGGCCAGAGTTGCACAAGCTGCCCTGTGCGAGTGCGGATTCGAGGAGCTCAACCATCCCCCCCTGCAGTCCAGATCTGGGCCCTAGCGACTACTTTTTATTCCGCCAGCTCAAGGCTACACTGCGTGAACGCCGGTTTGTGGACGATGAAGATGTCCAGCTCGCCGTCCAGGAGTGAATTGAACAGCAGTCGGTAGATTTCTGGTTGTCGGGAATTCGAAGCCTCAGGGACAAGTGGAGCAAGTGCATTGAAGTCGAGGGTAGTTATATTGAAAAATAATAAAACACTTTTCCTCATATCTCGTTTCCTTGTATCCGAATTGCAAAACTTATTGACCGCCCCCTCGTATATATCAAATTTTACATCTATCAAATATAAAATATATTAGATATAAAAGCAAGCGGTTCGTCTGAATCACGCGGAAACACTCAAACATACGCGGATCTACACATCAAAACTGAAAGAATTCTTCAAGAAGAAATCAACTTAGGAAAACCAGAGGAGAGCATTGTCAATAAAAATAGAAACTACCCTGCTGAATAAATTTTGTTTTTTTTAATTATTTTACTTTCTTTATAAAAAAAATGCATCAATTTCTAGAGAACTTAATATATTCCTCCAAAATTTAATTTACTATTATACCAAATTTGTTTTTCTGAACCTGCAATTGGGACTGGGTGTATTTCTTAACGACGGACGTATGTGTACTCCACTAAGGTCGTTGCAAAATTTGAGATCTCTACTTATCTATACATTAAGTTCTTGATAGGTTCTTTTCTAAGTTACTGCCAAAAGCAAAGTGTTTGTACCAACAATAACGTAGTCTAGACGCATCTCTTTGTTTCATCCCAAGATCTATGGCATTAATAATTCATCTAACGATTTCCAATGGTTGTCGAAATTTGTTCAAAGATATTTCTACCATTTTTGGTTAACTTCTTAGCATCGAAACACTTGATGTCTTACAATCCACACTGATATCAAAATCGTTGAACAAGATAATAAACGTCATTTGGTCACGCACTGAGCTGCGAGTGGCCCTGTGATTTCCAAAGGATCACCGTTGCTCTGCCAACCTGTTCTCAGTAGACCGGATCATCTTTTTATTAAAGCGAGATCACGCAATTTGAACATGAATAAAACGATTTGACTTTACTGAATGATTGTGAAAGTCAAATTATGACCGAAAACATCCCCTACCATTTAAACTCATGAAAAAAAAAATAATTTGGATTCACTATCATAAAGTTCATGTGAAGTCGTACTGAGAGTCAAAATGGGGATGCAATAAGCTCTGGTGTCCCACGAGGATCTGTTTTGGGACCACGACTATTTATCATTTACGTAAATGATATTAATTTTGGTGATTATGGCATGAAACTTTTGGGACAACACGAAAATCAGTGGAGAAATATCTATAAAGAAAATGAAAAAGAAATGAAATCGCGCCTAATATAAACAAGTTGGTCAGTAGCAAAGTGAAATGTAAAACTTCTGATCATTGAATTCAGAAATAAAGAATCATACCACGTCTGGATCAATGAAAAGTAACGAGAGTTAGATCAGTGTCATAATAAGCAAAGACTAAATTTACTAAATAGTGTATCGAGAGATCAAAGATAGCTAAGAGAAGGAATTTATTAGCTGTAATTTTATTTATAAATCAAGTGATATAATTATCCTTCTATGAATATCTTGTTTTGGTATCTATATTTGCAAAAGAATGCAGTACAACAAAATGGGCTATGGTCCCCTCGAAATGAGGTATGGTCGCCTGGAATCGGGTATGGGCGTCCGAAATGGCTTATGGTCCCTGAAAATGGGGTATGGTCCCCTGAAATGATGAATAGCCCCCTGAAATAGGGTATGGTCTCCCGAAATAAGGTATGGTCGTCCGAAATGGGCTAGGGTCCCTCGAAATGAGGCCTAGTCGCCTGAAATGGTGTATGTCCGAAATGGGATATGGCCTTCAAAATGCGGTATGTTCGCCTGAAATAAGGTATGGTCGTCCGAAATGGGCCATGGTCCCTCGAAATGGAGTATGGTCCCTGAACTGGGTATAGTCGTTATAAATAGGATATGGTCGTCCCAAATGGGGTATGGTCGTCCGAAATCAGCTATCGTCGCTCGAAATGGGGTATGTCGGATGAAATTAGGTATGGCCTACCGAAATGAGCTATGGTCTCTCGCAATGGGGTATGGTCGCCTGAAATGAAGAATAGTCGCCCGAAATGGGGTATGGTCTCTCGAAATGGGGTATAGTATTCCGAAATGAGCTAAGGTCCCTCGAAATGGGGTATGCTCACTTGAAATGAAGAATGGTCGCCTGAATTGGGATATGGTCTCTCGAAATGGGCTATTGTCCTTTGAATTGGGGTATCGTCGCTTGAAATGGGATATGGTCGTCCGAAATGAGATATCGTCACTCAAAATAGGCTATTGTCCCTCAAAATAGGGTCTGGAAACTTAAAATAGCGTATGGTCCTCCGAAATAAGCTATAATCCCTCGAAATAGGTTATGGTCCCCTGAAATGGGGTATAGTCTTCCGATATGGGGTATGCTCGTCCGAAATGGGCTATAGTCCCTCGAAATCGGGTTTGGTCGCTTGAAATGGGCTATGGTTCACTGAACTGGCCTATGGTCCCTCGAAATGTGGTATAGTAGCCTAAAATGGGGAATGGTGGCCCTAAATGGGTCGTCCGAAATGTGGTGTGGTTATCTGAAATGGGTTATGTTCCCTCGAAATAGGGTATGGTCGCGTGAAATGGAGTATTGTCACCCTAAATGGGAAATCGTCGTCCGAAATGGGGAATGGTCGTTTCGTCTGAAATGGGGAATGGTCGTCCGAAATGAGTTATGGTCGCTAGAAATGGGGTATGGTCGTCCTAAATGGGGTATGGTCGTCGGAAATGGCGTATGTTCGTATGAAATGAGCTCTGGTCGCTCGAAATGGGGTATGGTCGCTTGAAATGGAGTATGGTCTTCCGAAATAGGGAATTTTCCCTCAAAATGGGGTATGGTCACTTAAAATGGGGTATGGTCGCCTGAAATGAGGAATCGTGCTCGAAATGGGTTATGGTCTCCCGGAATGGGTTATGGTCGCCCGATATGCAGTATGTATGTCCGAAATGGTCTATGGTCCCTCGAAATTGGGTTTGGCCGTTTTAAATGGGGTATGGTGAACTGAAATGGGCTATGGTCTTTCGAAATGGTGTAGCTTCACGTGAAATTGGGTGTGGTCGTCCGAAATGGGCTATGTCCCAGGAAATGGGGTATGGTTGTCCTAACTGGCGTATGGTCATCCGAAATGGGGTATGGTCGTCCGAAATGAGCTATAGTCGCTTGAAATGGGGTGTGGCCGCATAAAATAAGGTATGGTAAATCGAAATGAGCTATGGTCCCTTGAAATGGGGCATGGTTCCCTGAAATGGGGTAAGGTCGTAGTAAATAGGATATGGTGCCTCGAAATGGAGTATGGTCATCCGAAATGGGCTAATGTCCCTTGAAATAGGGTATGGTCGTCCCTTGAAATGGGGTACGGTCGCCTGAAATGGAATATGATCGTCAGAAATTGGCTATGTTGCCTCGAAATGGGGTATGGTCGCCTAAAATGGGGTATGGTCCCAGGTAATCTGGTATGGTCGTCCGAAATGTACTATCGTCCCTCGAAATGGGGTATGGTCGCCTGAAATGAAGAATGGTCGCCCGAAATATGGTATGGTCGACCAAAATTGCCTATGGTCCCTTAAAATGGGGCATGATCGCCTGAAATGGGGTATGGTTGTCCGAAATGGGTTATGGTCCTTCGAAATGGGATATGGTCCCTTAAAATAGAGTATGGTCGTTCGAAATGTGGTATAGTCGCTTGAAATAGGGTATGATCACCTAAATTGGGGCATGGTTGCCTGAAATGGGGTATCGTTGTCCGATATGGGGTATGTTCGTCGAAAATTGGCTATGGACCCTCGAAGTGGGGTTTAGTCGCCAGAAATTGGGGTATACTCGTCCGAAATGGGATATAGTCGTTTAAAATGGGCTATGGTCCCTCGAAATGGGGTAGGGTCCCCTGAATTGCGGTATAGTTATCCAAAATGGCCTATGGTCCCTCTAAATGGGGTACCCTCGCCTGAAATACAGTATGGTCTTCAGAAATTGGCTAGGGTCCATCCAATTGAGGTATGTTCACATGAAATGGGGTATGGTCGTCCGACATGGGCTTTGGTCCCTCTAAATGGGGTATGGTCACCTGAAATGTTGTATGGTTATCCAAAATCGCCTCTGGTCCCCCAAAATGAGGTATGGCCACCTAAAATAGGGTATTGTCGTCCGAAATTGGGTGTAGGCGCCTTATATGGGGTATGGTCTCATCTACATCCTTAATAGTAGCTACTCTATGTGATTCTAATAAGCTCTGAATGACAACTATTAAGGTTAAATAGTACTTAAATATCGCCACTCAACACTTTGTATGCTTAACTTCGTTGTCCCTCATTTACACCCTTATACCCGTTTTAACTCTGGCTTCCCGGGTATGGCGTTTCTCCCAGAAGACTTTCGTTACCTGCTTCTAATCTTTCAAATACCCTAATCTTTTCCTGACATATACATATACCACACACTTTCTTTCCCCTAACTTTACCACCTTACTAACTTCTACTTTCACTCCTTAGCGATGATGCCCATGTTGGTTTCGCCTTATCTTTACAACATAATTAAATTAAACTGTAGAGAGAGAAGAGCATCACAAGCTTTGTGAGTACATACTGTAGCTTATCCTCCCGTAGCCAATGACGGTGGCCATTTCGCCTGAGAGCGAGTCCACGTGCGCTTTTGCCATGGCCTTGGATGGCAGACAGATGGGCAACACGTACTGGGAGAAGTTAATGGGGCGGGTCAACTTCAGGAGGGCAATGTCGTTCCGGAAATACTGATGGTTGAAGTTCTCGAAGTTCTCGTGAATCTGAATGGACCGGACCCTGCGGACAGAACAGAAATTAATGCCCAATTGCCCTACGTACCAGGCCGTCTATGTTCAGCCCACGTATTTCCAGTTCCTAGAGTTTGGAGACTATTACGTCCAGTCTTTCTATGTTCCACTCATACGTTTCAGTCATTCATGGTTCCAATCACCATAAGTTCAACTTCGCTTACACTCATATCCCCTGCTTTCCAGGCCCCAGTCTTTCTATGTTCCATTCCTACGTTCCACTATTTCTAATTTTGATTCATTCTATGTTCAGGTCCTCTTTAAGATCCGCTCCTAGTTTCTACTCCTTCTACGTTTTACTCCTTTCTGCGTTTCAGTCCTTCTGTGGGTTGTTCGATTACTGGTTCGTTTTGCTTGTGGTACGAGTTGTACCATCAATTCACACTGTCTAATACGCATCTCCGTGGGGAGGTAGAGTTTATTGTGGGATCCGAACCACAGCTCGCTACATGGCTGCCCTCCCCCCCAATCGTGACTCCATCTGGCGATTTACGTCACCAGATGTGGCTTAGTTTCGCTTAGGTTGGAAGCGAAGTTCCCGCTCAGCTCCACCGTAACCTTGGAGTGAGCGGTAATTCCGTGATAGTGAAGGGGGTCTACACTATCGGGTAAAGTTAAGGCACATTGACCGCGGTTAGTTGTCATATAGGTTGTCGATTCGTTGTGGAGAGCCGTGATTTGGATTCAAATCATTACTGGAGATGATTACGGAGATAGGCATCGGACAGTACCAAGCCAACCTGAAGCAAACTTACATCATTACAAGCGCAGCAGAGAATCTAACATCATCCAAATTGTTTGAACGTATTCGTGGGATTATTATAAAGAAGTAACCCTTATTTCACGCATGGGAGTGGTTTCATTTAGTTGCCTTCTACGACATGTAGTTAATATCATAGGGAGGTAATCTTATTTTCTTACATTAAAAGAACTTCTAAGTTTATTTCTCATACGAAATGAATCTTAAGTAGCTTTTATCTACAAGAACAACTTATGGGTCGTTTCCACGAACCTTTGCCTGGAAATAATGTGTCTCTTCCTTTTCAGGTAAAACCAATCAATTAACTTAAACTTAAATCAAACCAACTTACTTAAATGTGTGGACGAATTTGTCCAATGGATCATTGGTCGTCGAAATATCATTGTCACCAAGACGGATGCTGAACTGCGATGGACTAAACCTAAGAAAGAATTATGAGGTTTCAGTTTCAGGCATTCCAACTTACTCGTTTTGAGATCATAGCCAGAATTGAGGTATACAGAGTGTTCCGACTAAATGTGAGAGTGTTTAATGTCTCTTTTTTGCAGGAAGATAATTATGAATCGGTGAAAGGTCAATGGCGTTGGATAGCTTATAGAATAAATTTATAGTTGATAAAAAGTTAGCTAACATAGAAGACTAGCACCCATTTAAATAATGGAAAAGATGTGCCTGCTTCATGAGGATTTACGCTAGGTATTAAAATTGAGACATCATGACTACTGCACAATGCTCTGTTAACAATATAAATGCTGTAAGACGTAACATGGACAGTTGCAACAGAATTTAGCCATCAATTGCGAGAGAAGGTGAAAATAGACCCGAGTAGGAGAATCTCGATTTTGGTGAAAGAAATGGGTGGTGTAGTCGCCACCATGAATTGGCCCTGAATGAAGACCTTCACTACCATTCATACATGAACCGCAAGCGACAAATTCTTAGCAGAGAACTATCTGGTTCTTCCCAGACGAAAATAACTCCCAGGATCAGTTGCACAACACCCAGAACAATAAGGGGTTTGCCGACAATCCATGTGAGGTTCCACGTATCATAAGGACCAAGTTCCTCCAAACTGTGATTGTCTGTATGTGTCTCCAGTAATGGTGACACCATGTCGTCTCACACGTTTGAACAGGGTGTTAGGCTCAATTCAGACGATTATGTGGAGTTGCTGTAAATTGTGGTAAAACCCTGGCTGGAGATGGTTGGTGCTTGAGGGCCATACCTCCGGAGTCAGGAATGGTTGTCGGAGAATTTCGACGACTCCACCACCGGCATTTTCTAGACTGATTGTGATACCATAGATTACTATGTATGGAGCGTGGTTGAGAAAGAGACCAGCCACGGTGCCAGCAACATTAAGAACGAGCTGGTGGCCAAGATCAAGGAGGTTTTCGAAGACCTTTCCCTGAAGACAGTGAGGAATGCATGCGACAAGAGGCAGGCGGTGTCACATATTGCTGTATCCTAGCCGCACCATCTGTTAATATTTTTCATATATATATATATATATATATATATATATATATATATATATATATGACTGCTATAGAAGGCCACTTAGAGCGACCTTGAAGGCCAACAAAGGTCACCATTGGGGGTAACTTGACCCGGGGTTAGCATAGGCTACTCAGATTTGGCAAAAGCGGTGCCACCTGCAACTAGTTGTTAGGTGAGGTTCGAATTTTCACCCATTGAAGGTTCCTTTTGAAAAGTAATCGCTGTTTTAATCGCAACTTATAACAGCGATTACTTTTCAAAAAAAACATTGCCAATTATGCAATTGGGACGATTTCGATTAGGGTACGCACTTTAGGCACTGACCGCGCACTTCCCGCCGAATTATCTATATAATTATCACTCATATCTTTATTAGCATAAGGCATAAACGCGTTAGATACGGAAACGGCACTGCGACTAATCGACTCACTACAAGTATTTATATTAAGGCACTGCACTCTATCAAATGTTATCAGTTCCTCCGCCAGTTTTCCTAAGTGTGCCAGGGCTAGTTCTTTCCGAGTGGCAATTATGGGCACGATGTTAGCCAGCAGGGACTGAATGAACTATGTCTCACAAGCTCATCACCAACTCCTACCTGAAGGGCTGTTCTTCGTAGTTCTTCCAAATTGCTCTAGGGTCGGCCTGTGAGCGTGGGGGGGGGGGTGCAATGAGCTTCTCGAAAAGCTCGGGTTTAGTCTTCTCGAATACCCCAATCACTTCAGCTCTTAAAAGTTGATAATTTCGGTCCTATACAATCGCTGCCGAAAGACGATCGACGGTCTCATGAGGAAGTGAGGCCAATACATGACAAAAATTATACTCTCCTCCTTTTTTATTCCGGATATGTAAGATTGGGCCTCCACAATTTGGAACCAACCTGCGACTGTTGGTTCATTAAAGATGGGAGGCTTGATGTTGATAGCGTTTACGAAGTCCCTTTCAGCCTGTCCTGGCTGACGCTGGCTTGCCGCGTCCATTTCTTTCATACCTTCACTGTCCGGTCGAAACAAAAGGTCACCAATTTATAGGAAGTATCCAGTGTTACCAAATTAATAGGTAGCCAATTTATAGTGAAGGTGATTTAAGTTTCTGACTCAATAAATGATTCTTCACAGGTATTCTGATTTAGGCTGGACTTACCGAAAGTTTTCGGGTAATCGAGGTAAAGAAGAACTTTGAGAAAGAACATAGAAAAAATATACTTTTATTCTAATACGGGACTATTAATGGAGTAAGCGGCACGTTACCAAGTACTTTGCTGGTGACAAGCAGGTTTTTAAATTTAACACGAGGTATTAAATTCTGGAGCGACAGGACTTAGGCGAATTAAATGGGTTCCGTAACGCTAAGATGGGAACGAATTAATCTTAATGTCTTAATACTAAATAGATCTTAAAGTCTTAGTAATTCTTAATGACTTGTCATACTGAATTGCTCGACTATATATATATATAGTTTTATTTATTAGGGGGTGTGGACTAGACTCGTCCGTGGGACGAGCCTTCGTTATTGGGTTCAGTAGTTTCCGCCCTTAGGGCGGAGCTACTGAACAGCTGTGTGTGTCAGATTTACCTACATATTCCAACAGTTTTATTTCTATTACAGGATTCGCTTGTCACAAATCTGTGTTGCAATTTCCTTTGGTCAGTATGTATTTGTCCAGCTGCTTTGTAGACTCCCGTCTTCTGATAAATCTATCCCAAGACGCCAATTGTTTTTTATGCGTTTCCTCTTATTGGCTTGGTTGTCTTGACCTGATAACCGTTTCCTGCGTTCGTATTTTGTGTGATCCCACGTGCACCTCTAACAATCGCTTACCTCCTCTCTATTGACATATATATTTTCATTCCTTATTTTCTATACAAATTCACATATACATTCTCATCTTCTTATGCTCATATTAAGCATATTATTTTAAAGGGGGGAGTTTGTCAGGATTTAATAAAACCACCTCGCGTGAATTTTGCGGAGTTTCTCGCTGGGCCTATTGAACCCTGCAATTTGGTGCCAGTAGCCTATCTATTACATGACTCAAGCACCACACAATATACATGAGTGTGAGATTAATGTGGAATGGTGAGAGATGAGTGTTATCTTTGTGTATGTTGATAACCTGGTGTAAATGGACGAGAGTAGAGGAATTTGGAAATTTTGATTAATGGCATTGACAGGTTACGTGTGAGATGGTGTCTAAAAGTAAATTAAAGAAAGAGTAAATTGTTAAAGTTTAGGATTGTGGATGGGTTGAAGTCCGTAGTGTGGTCCTTGAACAAGTGTGATGTTTCATCTATCCTGAACCTTGTATGGTACAAATGGTCCCATTTGCAACAACAAAGTTTTGAATGATAGCGAAGTTTCAGGATTGATCAGAGCGTAAGTGAATGAGTGCACGGCATGCCTGGAAGTTATGTGAAAGATCTTTCGTGCCAACTTTAGTGTAAGGAATTTCATATGTAAATGTATGGAATAGAGTATGTAAGATGAAAGAGAGATCGAGAATGAGAGGCATGTTATTGTAGTGTGTTAGAGGTATGTATGGTGTGAGGAAAAGCGTCAATATGGTTGTGGCTCAAACTGTTCCGAGTTGGTATGGTTATGTGAGAGGAATGTAAACTATTATGTGGGAATGTTATGGAGTGTGAAGGATTTGAAAGACCGCGTAAAAGGTGGATTCATTATGTTAATTGAGTGTTTGAGAGAGAAAGAGATGACTGAGAAAGAAATGGAAGATATGTGTATGATAGTTGTGAATGGGAGAGAGTTTTGAGGGGGCGAGATTGGGAATTTCTTCCCGGAGATGAACCCTGTCTGGAAGAAATGCTACAGCACATGTAGCATCCCCTCCCTGTGATGGTGAAGTTTAGAGTGAACATTGTCAACAGACCTAAGTCGCGTGCTTTCAATTGTTCTGATTTATGACCTTATGACCTTATGACCCACAGTTAGCTTTCTTTTAATACTTCCCGGACTAACCTTAGGAGGACCTTGGCAATTATATCATTCGAAAGATAATGTAAATCAACATAAGGGTTTCAAATTTCCTTAGTATCGGCCGAATAGTTACTATTTTATTACCAAATAATTCTCGGACTAACCTCGAGAGGACCTTGGCAATTATACCATTCGAAAGAGAAGATAAAACACACAGATGGGTTACAAATTTCCTTAGTATCGGCCGAATAGTTACGATGTTATTACCAAATAATTTCCGGACTAACCTTAAGAGGACCTTGGCAATTATATCATTTGAAAGAGAAGATAAAAAAACATAAAGGTTTCAAATTTCGTTAGAATCGGCCAAAGAGTTACCATGTTATTGCCAAAAAAGTAAACTAGTTACCATCCGACCGACATAATAACTTATAGTGTGCCACCCGCCTAAAAAGAAAGTTAGGCTGCATTGGGCTATAAATTACCTCTTTCCTCTCTTGTCTATCATGCAGTGAGCGGCAGTGACGACATATTCACGAGCAATTACAGTTCCTCCGCAGTGAAATTCCGACCCGAGAAAACTGTGCAGATAAATAGCCGCCATCCACGGCCACTGGCCCGGATAAGACTCCGTCCCGTTGACAACCCTACCCTGCGTCGCCTTGGGAACGCCACAACCTAAGAAATTAAATTGGGTTACGTCTTTTTTAAGGGGTTTCTAATTTAGAACTTTTTATACAATTATTTTTATAACTAAAAATAAGCCAAAGTGTAGTTCTTAGATACCAAACTACATCAAACTACTTACTAAATCTGGTTCCTGGGGTAGGTCGATTTGCCGGAATCTAGGAACAGAGAAATCGGTTAGGAGGGGTGATGTAGATGGTAAAAGTAGATGGCAGTTGTAGAAAAGTAGTCGAAGTTTTAGATCTAATTATAAATTTGATTAATCAATCTATTTTAAATACTTGGTTCGAGTCTTATATCGGATTACGAATAGAGGAAGAACAGATAGAATAAGAAACAAATCACCAAATCCAGAAGTAAACAAAAACATAGGTGACAGATCACCCCAAGAAAACTCATCTCCCCCAAATACTGGGGCAGGTAGGACCCCGAGCAACAAGGGTCCAGGAACAAATTTGTACCAGGAGGACAGGTAGTCAAAACTAAAAATTAACTACTAATGTGCAAAAATTATTATTATTATTATTATTATTATTATTATTATTATTATTATTATTATTATTATTATTATTATACTAAGAATAATAAAAAATATATAAATTCAATTCGTTTGGAGTGAAATAAAATCTAGGCATGAATTAATTCACTCTGAAGATTCCAGTGCGTAAGAAAGGATTTCATCAGATTCGAAATCGCATCTGCACAAATAAAGGAGAGGAGCGATCTAGAAGCTAGTCGGTCACTGTCCAGAAAATTGAGTGGGTTCGACTCCCCTCGCGATAAGGATCCGTCGGTCCTGTTGTTAGCTTAGTGGACACGGCGTTCAACTCCCTGGGTTCAATCCCACCAAGAGCGGATACAAAACATTAAGTGGACATAGGGAGGTAGCCGCATATTAGTGGAGGCACTGAGACTGTCGGGTTGGGGGCAGGCAGATTCATCCATACACGTCATCACTTATAGTCTTGTGCCAAAACACAGTACTACCGATCTCATTCCCCCCTTCCAATGACGACCGGGCTCAGGTGCCCTTGAGTTTGCCAGCGATTGTCATTTTGATCTTTATATTAATTTTATTATTCGTCCGGGGCATCTCGCCCACGATTGAAACGGGACGAGTAACGCAAGTATTTAAGTAAGATGAGGACCCGTTTCCTTCCGATTTACCTCACATTCCTTTATCTTCATTCATGGAGTAAGCTACAGAAGATAGAGGAGAGCATTCACGTTGCCCTAAAGGGTGGAGGCCCCAGTATACTAGAAAGAGAGCCTGAGTGGTGGATAACACAAGGAAGCGAACACAGTGAGATCCCTCGCGATTGACTTGAGGCTGCCTCACTTGAGAGAAGTTCAGTCAGTGCCACGTTTTACCTCCTTCTTCGACTGCCAACTAACATCTGCCCATTGCCATTTTCGCTCTCAGTGATGCCTTTCATTTATCATCATTTTCTCGCTCGTAGACAAACTCTCGATGGTATAGTCAAATCGACCCTTTTCCGGCGTCTGCCCTTTACCTCCGTCACTACCTTTTCTCCCGACTTTTTTCTCCACTGCAATATCAGTTTATCTACGCTGACATCATTGGAACACCACCAATTTTGCTAATAATAACAACAAATCTTGCATTAACATCGTGCTTTTCAGAGCCGTGGGTCATAGCAGAGGACCTGTCCTTCACTTATAGAAGTCATGACGAAGGAAGTAGCCCTTCGAGGCAAACTTGAAGGCACTAAGAGAGGCGGAGGAGGTTTTAGTGCCACCGAAAATTTGGTACCAATTAATTCCCAGGTATTTTTTTTATGCCGCTAGAGTAATTAATTTCTTTCATTCTCCTATGCTACACTTGTCTGAGGCCTCTTATTTCTCAGTGGAGGCCTACTGTTACTTAGGATCCGATCCACGGGTTTCTATAGCGTATGGAAGCCGCCGTGAAGATGACTCAAATCGAACTCCATCCGGATACTTACCACAGCTGATGTTGCTTAAGATTGAAGTAATCGAAAGTGGTCTTTCCAATTGCCTAAGCTGTAGCCCCCAGTATTAATATACATATTTAATTTTTTTTAGAATTTATCATATTATTTATAAATATATGGGATAATAATGGGTATTTTTCTATGTTTTGTTTATCTGAATTATTTAGTATTTTACTAAATGGTGTGTAAATAACAAAATAATATTTCTAAAATCAAAATTTAACCCATATTTCTTATGTTTCAGCTCAAATTTCCAGCTTGTGTATTTAATAGCGTTCTTAAATAACGAATATGACTAAAACTAAAGAACTTACAGAACCGCAGAGAGCAGCAATCAAACTTCTCAATCGCTAAGGATTAATCGCAACTAGAAATCGCTAAAAAGAATTCAAGATATGGTGTCCAAACCACTAAAAAACGATATCAAGCGAGCAAGTGTTTCGTATCAACGAAGAGAAGTGGTAGGCAACGTCTTACTGCACCTAGAGAAGACAGATCTATCAATCAGGCGAGAAAGAAACCATTGATATCTTTGGTCAACAGAAGAAATGTCTTCAGTGGATCAAAGATCACATAAAGTAAGTAGATGAACTATAGTCTAAAGTTATTGGGGCGAATCAAAGTAATTATCAAGTATGTAAGAAAAACTATTATATTGCTGTTTTACATGTCATTTATGCTATTCCACTGAAATATATCTTAGAAGAAAGTTATGTAAAAATTGGTAAAACATTTTGCCATGCTTTTGTTATGGCAACTGCGAACCATGGAGTTGGTTGTATCATCGTATGGTGCCGCATGTCTTCATTAGTGCCAGGAAAGATATTTTTACGCCAGAGAAGAATAAAGTTCACAATTTATACCACACTATTGTCACGATTTTATAGCCATCTCTCGAAAATTGCATTCTACAACACCAGGAAATTAAGTTATATTTCAGCAGGACATTGCCCCATGCCAATACTTCCAACCACACCAAGAATTAGTTGGGAGAAATGAGGCTCATCCTTATGAGGTGACTACCAATAAAACATATGTGGGGACTGCTTGGAAAAGCAAGAAGAAGTACAAAGTACCAATAAAACAGAAGTATATGAAACATTACAAGCTGAGTGGGGAAAGATAGCGTCAGAAATGTGTGAAGGTTTTTTTCAAATCCATGCTGCGACTGTAATCCATGAGTGTAATTAAAGCAAAGGGGCCCAACTAATGTATGCCACGACTGTAATCCATGAGTGTAATTAAAACAAAGGGGGCCCAACTAATCCATGCCACGACTGTAATCCATGAGTGTAATTAAAGCAAAGGAGGCCCAAATAATCTATGACACGACTGTAATCCATGAGTGTAATTAAAGCAAAGGGGGCCCAAATAATCCATGCCACGACTGTAATCCATGAGTGTAATTAAAGCAAAGAGGGCCCAACTAATTTATGCCAAGACTGTAATCCATGAGTGTAATTAAAGCAAAGAAGGCCCAACTAATCCATTCTACGACTGTAATCCATGAGTGTAATTAGAGCAAAGAGGGCCCAACAAATCCATTCCACGACTGTAATCCATGAGTGTAATTAAAGCAAAGAAGGCCCAACTAATCCATTCTACGACTGTAATCCATAAGTGGAATTAAAGCAAAGAGGGCCCAACTAGTCCATTCTACGACTGTAATCCATGAGTGTAATTAAAGCAAAGGGGGCCCAACTAATCCAATCTACGACTGTAATCCATGAGTGTAATTAAAGCAGAGAGGGCCCAACTAGTCCATTCTACGACTGTAATCCATGAGTGTAATTAAAGCAAAGGGGGCCCAACTAATCTATACCACGACTGTAATCCATGAGTGTAATTAAAGCAAAGAGGGCCCAACTAATCCATTCTACGACTGTAATCCATGAGTGTAATTAAAGCAAAGGGGGCACAACTAATCCATGCCACGACTGTAATCCATGAATGTAATTAAAGCAAAGGGGGCACAACTAATATATGCTACAACTGTAATCCATGAGTGTAATTAAAGCAAATGGGGCCTAACTAATCCAGTCTACGACTGTAATCCCTGAGTGTAATTAAAGCAAAGGGAGTGCAACTAATCCATGCCACGACTGTAATCCATAAGTGTAATTAAAGCAAATGGGGCCTAACTAATCCATTCTAAGACTGTAATTCATGAGTGTAATTAAAGCAAAGGGGGTGCAACTAATCCATGCCACGACTGTAATCCATGAGTGTAATCAAAGCAAAGGGGGCGCAACTAATCCATTCTACGACTGTAATCCAAGTGTAATTAAAGCAAAGGGGGTGCAACTAATCCATGCCACGACTGTAATCCATGAGTGTAATCAAAGCAAAGGGGGCGCAACTAATCCATTCTACGCTGTAATCCATAAGTGTAATTAAAGCAAAGGGGGTGCAACTAATCCATGCTACGACTATAATCCATGAGTGTAATCAAAGCAAAGAGGGCGCAACTAATCCATTCTACAACTGTAATCCATAAGTGTAATTAAAGCAAAGGGGGGCGCAACTAATCCATGCCACGACTGTAATCCATGAGTGTAATTAAAGCAAATGGTGCCTACCTAATCCATTCTACGACTTTAATCCATGAGTGTAATTAAAGCAAAGGGGGCGCAACTAATCCATTCTACGACTGTAATCCATGAGTGTAATTAAAGCAAATGGGGCCCAACTAATCCATTCTACGACTGTAATCCATGAGTGTAATTAAAGCAAAGGGGGCGCAACTAATCCATGCCACGACTGGAATCCATGAGTGTAATTAAAGCAAAGTAGGCGCAACTAATCCATTCTACGACTGTAATCCATTAGTGTAATTAAGGCAAAGAGGGTGCAACTAATCTATACCACGAATGTAATCCATGAGTGTAATCAAAGCAAAGGGGGCGCAACTAATCCATTCTACGACTGTAATCCATAAGTGTAATTAAAGCAAAGGGGGTGCAACTAATCCATGCCACGACTGTAATCCATGAGTGTAATCAAAGCAAAAGAGGCGACACTAATCCATTCTACGACTGTAATCCATAAGTGTAATTAAAGCAAAGGGGGGCGCAACTAATCCATGCCACGACTGTAATCCATGAGTGTAATTAAAGCAAATGGTGCTTAACTAATGCATTCTACGACTGTAATCCATAAGTGTAATTAAAGCAAAGGGGGCGCAACTAATCCATTCTACAACTGTAATCCATAAGTGTAATCAAAGCAAAAGGGGCCCAACTAATCCATGCCACGACTGTAATCCATGAGTGTAATTAAAGCAAAAGGGGGCCCAAATAATCTATGACACGACTGTAATCCATGAGTGTAATTAAAGCAAAGGGGGCGCAACTAATCCATGCCACGACTGTAATCCATGAGTGTAATTAAAACAAAGGGGGCACAACTAATCTATGCTAAGACTGTAATCCATGAGTGTAATTAATGCAAAGAAGGCCTAACTAATCCATTCTACGACTGTAATCCATGAGTGTAATTAGAGCAAAGAGGGACCAACAAATCCATTCTACGACTGTAATCCATGAGTGTAATTAAAGCAAAGGAGGCCCAACTAATCCATTCTACGACTGTAATCCATGAGTGGAATTAAAGAAAAGAGGGCCCAACTAGTCTATTCTACGACTGTAATCCATGAGTGTAATTAAAGCAAAGAGGGCCCAACTAATCCATTCTACGACTGTAATCCATGAGTGTAATTAAAGCAAAGGGGGCGCAACTAATCCATGCCACGACTGTAATCCATGAATGTAATTAAAGCAAAGGGGGCACAACTAATCCATTCTACGGCTGTAATCCATTAGTGTAATTAAAGCAAATGGTGCCTAACTAATCCATTCTACGACTGTAATCCATGAATGTAATTAAAGCAAAGGGGGCACAACTAATATATGCTACGACTGTAATCCATGAGTGTAATTAAAGCAAATGGGGCCTAACTAATCCATTCAACGACTGTAATCCCTGAGTGTAATTAAAGCAAAGGGAGCGCAACTAATCCATGCCACGACTGTAATCCATAAGTGTAATTAAAGCAAAGGGGGCCTAACTAATCCATTCTAAGACTGTAATTCATGAGTGTAATTAAAGCAAAGGGGGTGCAACTAATCCATACTACGACTGTAATCCATGAGTGTAATTAAAGCAAATGGTGCCTAACTAATCCCTTCTACGACTGTAATCCATGAGTGTAATTAAAGCAAAGGGGGTGAAACTAATCCATGCCACGACTGTAATCCATGAGTGTAATTAAAGCAAAAGGGGCCTAACTAATCCATTCTACGACTGTAATCCATGAGTGTAATTAAAGCAAAGGGGGCGCAACTAATCCATTCTACGACTGTAATCCATAAGTGTAATTAAAGCAAAGGGAAGCGCCACTAATCCATGCTACGACTGTAATCCATGAGTGTAATTAAAGCAAATGGTGCCTAACTAATCCATTCTACGACTGTAATCCATTAGTGTAATTAAAGCAAAGGGGGCGCAACTAATCCATTCTACGACTGTAATCCATAAGTGGAACCGCAACTAATCCATGCCACGACTGTAATCCATGAGTGTAATTAAAGCAAATGGTGCCTAACTAATCCATTCTACGACTGTAATCCCTGAGTGTAATTAAAGCAAAGGGAGCGCAACTAATCCATGCCACGACTGTAATCCATGAGTGTAATTAAAGCAAAGGGGACGCAACTAATCCATGCCACGACTGTAATCCATAAGTGTAATTAAAGCAAATGGTGCCTAACTAATCCATTCTACGACTGTAATCCATGAGTGTAATTGAAGCAAATGGTGCCTAACTAATCCATTCTACGACTGTAATCCATGTGTGTAATTAAAGCAAAGGAGACGCAACTAATCCATTCTACGACTGTAATCCATGAGTGTAATTAAAGCAAAGGGGGCGCAACTAATTCATGCCACGACTGTAATCCATGAGTGTAATTAAAGCAAATGGTGCCTAACTAATCCATTCTACGACTGTAATCCATAAGTGTAATTAAAGCAAAGGAAAGCGCAACTAATCCATGCCACGACTGTAATCCATGAATGTAATTAAAGCAAAGGGGGCACAACTAATCCATTCTACGACTGTAATCCCTGAGTGTAATTAAAGCAAAGGGAGCGCAACTAATCCATGCCACGACTGTAATCCATGAGTGTAATTGAAGTAAATGGTGCCTAACTAATCCATTCTACGACTGTAATCCATGTGTGTAATTAAAGCAAAGGGGACGCAACTAATCCATTCTACGACTGTAATCCATGAATGTAATTAAAGCAAATGGTGCCTAACTAATCCATTCTACGACTGTAATCCATGAGTGTAATTAAAGCAAATGGTGCCTAACTAATCCATTCTACGACTGTAATCCATGAGTGTAATTAAAGCAAAGGGGGCGCAACTAATCCATTCTACGACTGTAATCCATGAATGTAATTAAAGCAAAGGGGGCGCAACTAATCCATTCTACGACTGTAATCCATGAGTGTAATTAAAACAAAGGGGGCACAACTAATCTATGCTAAGACTGTAATCCATGAGTGTAATTAAAGCAAAGAAGGCCTAACTAATCCATTCTACGACTGTAATCCATGAGTGTAATTAGAGCAAAGAGGGACCAACAAATCCATTCTACGACTGTAATCCATGAGTGTAATTAAAGCAAAGGAGGCCCAACTAATCCATTCTACGACTGTAATCCATGAGTGGAATTAAAGAAAAGAGGGCCCAACTAGTCTATTCTACGACTGTAATCCATGAGTGTAATTAAAGCAAAGAGGGCCCAACTAATCCATTCTACGACTGTAATCCATGAGTGTAATTAAAGCAAAGGGGGCGCAACTAATCCATGCCACGAGTGTAATCCATGAATGTAATTAAAGCAAAGGGGGCACAACTAATCCATTCTACGGCTGTAATCCATTAGTGTAATTAAAGCAAATGGTGCCTAACTAATCCATTCTACGACTGTAATCCATGAATGTAATTAAAGCAAAGGGGGCACAACTAATATATGCTACGACTGTAATCCATGAGTGTAATTAAAGCAAATGGGGCCTAACTAATCCATTCAACGACTGTAATCCCTGAGTGTAATTAAAGCAAAGGGAGCGCAACTAATCCATGCCACGACTGTAATCCATAAGTGTAATTAAAGCAAAGGGGGCCTAACTAATCCATTCTAAGACTGTAATTCATGAGTGTAATTAAAGCAAAGGGGGTGCAACTAATCCATACTACGACTGTAATCCATGAGTGTAATTAAAGCAAATGGTGCCTAACTAATCCCTTCTACGACTGTAATCCATGAGTGTAATTAAAGCAAAGGGGGTGAAACTAATCCATGCCACGACTGTAATCCATGAGTGTAATTAAAGCAAAAGGGGCCTAACTAATCCATTCTACGACTGTAATCCATGAGTGTAATTAAAGCAAAGGGGGCGCAACTAATCCATTCTACGACTGTAATCCATAAGTGTAATTAAAGCAAAGGGAAGCGCCACTAATCCATGCTACGACTGTAATCCATGAGTGTAATTAAAGCAAATGGTGCCTAACTAATCCATTCTACGACTGTAATCCATTAGTGTAATTAAAGCAAAGGGGGCGCAACTAATCCATTCTACGACTGTAATCCATAAGTGGAACCGCAACTAATCCATGCCACGACTGTAATCCATGAGTGTAATTAAAGCAAATGGTGCCTAACTAATCCATTCTACGACTGTAATCCCTGAGTGTAATTAAAGCAAAGGGAGCGCAACTAATCCATGCCACGACTGTAATCCATGAGTGTAATTAAAGCAAAGGGGACGCAACTAATCCATGCCACGACTGTAATCCATAAGTGTAATTAAAGCAAATGGTGCCTAACTAATCCATTCTACGACTGTAATCCATGAGTGTAATTGAAGCAAATGGTGCCTAACTAATCCATTCTACGACTGTAATCCATGTGTGTAATTAAAGCAAAGGAGACGCAACTAATCCATTCTACGACTGTAATCCATGAGTGTAATTAAAGCAAAGGGGGCGCAACTAATTCATGCCACGACTGTAATCCATGAGTGTAATTAAAGCAAATGGTGCCTAACTAATCCATTCTACGACTGTAATCCATAAGTGTAATTAAAGCAAAGGAAAGCGCAACTAATCCATGCCACGACTGTAATCCATGAATGTAATTAAAGCAAAAGGGGCACAACTAATCCATTCTACGGCTGTAATCCATTAGTGTAATTAAAGCAAAGGGGGCGCAACTAATCCATGCCACGACTGTAATCCATGAATGTAATTAAAGCAAAGGGGGCACAACTAATATATGCTACGACTGTAATCCATGAGTGTAATTAAAGCAAATGGGGCCTAACTAATCCATTCTACGACTGTAATCCCTGAGTGTAATTAAAGCAAAGGGAGCGCAACTAATCCATGCCACGACTGTAATCCATGAGTGTAATTGAAGTAAATGGTGCCTAACTAATCCATTCTACGACTGTAATCCATGTGTGTAATTAAAGCAAAGGGGACGCAACTAATCCATTCTACGACTGTAATCCATGAATGTAATTAAAGCAAATGGTGCCTAACTAATCCATTCTACGACTGTAATCCATGAGTGTAATTAAAGCAAATGGTGCCTAACTAATCCATTCTACGACTGTAATCCATGAGTGTAATTAAAGCAAAGGGGGCGCAACTAATCCATTCTACGACTGTAATCCATGAATGTAATTAAAGCAAAGGGGGCGCAACTAATCCATTCTACGACTGTAATCCATGAGTGTAATTAAAGCAAAGGGGGCGCAACTAATTCATGCCACGACTGTAATCCATGAGTGTAATTAAAGCAAATGGTGCCTAACTAATCCATTCTACGACTGTAATCCATAAGTGTAATTAAAGCAAATGGTGCCTAACTAATCCATTCTACGACTGTAATCCATGAGTGTAATTAAAGCAAAGGGGGCGCAACTAATCCATTCTACGACTGTAATCCATGAGTGTAATTAAAGCAAAGGGGGCGCAACTAATTCATGCCACGACTGTAATCCATGAGTGTAATTAAAGCAAATGGTGCCTAACTAATCCATTCTACGACTGTAATCCATGAGTGTAATTAAAGCAAAGGGGGCGCAACTAATCCATTCTACGACTGTAATCCATGAATGTAATTAAAGCAAAGGGGGCGCAACTAATCCATTCTACGACTGTAATCCATGAGTGTAATTAAAGCAAAGGGGGCGCAACTAATTCATGCCACGACTGTAATCCATGAGTGTAATTAAAGCAAATGGTGCCTAACTAATCCATTCTACGACTGTAATCCATGAGTGTAATTAAAGCAAAGGGGGCGCAACTAATCCATTCTACGACTGTAATCCATGAATGTAATTAAAGCAAAGGGGGCGCAACTAATCGATTCTACGACTGTAATCCATGAGTGTAATTAAAGCAAAGGGGGCGCAACTAATCCATTCTACGACTGTAATCCATGAGTGTAATTAAAGCAAAGGGGGCGCAACTAATTCATGCCACGACTGTAATCCATGAGTGTAATTAAAGCAAATGGTGCCTAACTAATCCATTCTACGACTGTAATCCATAAGTGTAATTAAAGCAAATGGTGCCTAACTAATCCATTCTACGACTGTAATCCATGAGTGTAATTAAAGCAAAGGGGGCGCAACTAATCCATTCTACGACTGTAATCCATGAGTGTAATTAAAGCAAAGGGGGCGCAACTAATTCATGCCACGACTGTAATCCATGAATGTAATTAAAGCAAAGGGGACGCAACTAATCCATTCTACGACTGTAATCCATGAGTGTAATTAAAGCAAAGGGGGCGCAACTAATTCATGCCACGACTGTAATCCATGAGTGTAATTAAAGCAAATGGTGCCTAACTAATCCATTCTACGACTGTAATCCATAAGTGTAATTAAAGCAAAGGAAAGCGCAACTAATCCATGCCACGACTGTAATCCATGAATGTAATTAAAGCAAAGGGGGCACAACTAATCCATTCTACGGCTGTAATCCATTAGTGTAATTAAAGCAAAGGGGGCGCAACTAATCCATGCCACGACTGTAATCCATGAATGTAATTAAAGCAAAGGGGGCACAACTAATCCATTCTACGACTGTAATCCATGAGTGTAATTAAAGCAAAGGGGGCGCAACTAATTCATGCCACGACTGTAATCCATGAGTGTAATTAAAGCTAATGGTGCCTAACTAATCCATTCTACGACTGTAATCCATGAGTGTAATTAAAGCTAAGGGGGCGCAACTAATCCATTCTACGACTGTAATCCATGAATGTAATTAAAGCAAAGTGGGCGCAACTAATCCATTCTACGACTGTAATCCATGAGTGTAATTAAAGCAAATGGGGCGCAACTAATTCATGCCACGACTGTAATCCATGAGTGTAATTAAAGCAAATGGTGCCTAACTAATCCATTCTACGACTGTAATCCATAAGTGTAATTAAAGCAAAGGAAAGCGCAACTAATCCATGCCACGACTGTAATCCATGAATGTAATTAAAGCAAAGGGGGCACAACTAATCCATTCTACGACTGTAATCCATGAATGTAATTAAAGCAAAGGGGGCGCAACTAATTCATGCCACGACTGTAATCCATGAGTGTAATTAAAGCAAATGGTGCCTATCTAATCCATTCTACGACTGTAATCCATGAGTGTAATTAAAGCAAAGGGGGCGCAACTAATCCATTCTACGACTGTAATCCATGAATGTAATTAAAGCAAAGGGGGCGCAACTAATCCATTCTACGACTGAAATCCATGAGTGTAATTAAAGCAAATGGGGCGCAACTAATTCATGCCACGACTGTAATCCATGAGTGTAATTAAAGCAAATGGTGCCTAACTAATCCATTCTACGACTGTAATCCATAAGTGTAATTAAAGCAAAGGAAAGCGCAACTAATCCATGCCACGACTGTAATCCATGAATGTAATTAAAGCAAAGGGGGCACAACTAATCCATTCTACGACTGTAATCCATGAATGTAATTAAAGCAAAGGGGGCGCAACTAATCCATTCTACGACTGTAATCCATGAATGTAATTAAAGCAAAGGGGACGCAACTAATCCATTCTACGACTGTAATCCATGAGTGTAATTAAAGCAAAGGGGGCGCAACTAATTCATGCCACGACTGTAATCCATGAGTGTAATTAAAGCAAATGGTGCCTAACTAATCCATTCTACGACTGTAATCCATAAGTGTAATTAAAGCAAAGGAAAGCGCAACTAATCCATGCCACGACTGTAATCCATGAATGTAATTAAAGCAAAGGGGGCACAACTAATCCATTCTACGGCTGTAATCCATTAGTGTAATTAAAGCAAAGGGGGCGCAACTAATCCATGCCACGACTGTAATCCATGAATGTAATTAAAGCAAAGGGGGCACAACTAATCCATTCTACGACTGTAATCCATGAGTGTAATTAAAGCAAAGGGGGCGCAACTAATTCATGCCACGACTGTAATCCATGAGTGTAATTAAAGCAAATGGTGCCTAACTAATCCATTCTACGACTGTAATCCATAAGTGTAATTAAAGCAAAGGGGGCGCAACTAATCCATTCTACGACTGTAATCCATGAATGTAATTAAAGCAAAGGGGGCGCAACTAATCCATGCTACGACTGTAATCCATGAGTGTAATTAAAGCCTATGGGGCCTAACTAATCCATTCTACGACTGTAATCCCTGAGTGTAATTAAAGCAAAGGGAGCGCAACTAATCCATGCCACGACTGTAATCCATGAGTGTAATTAAAGCAAAGGGGACGCAACTAATCCATTCTACGACTGTAATCCATGAATGTAATTAAAGCAAATGGTGCTTAACTAATCCATTCTACGACTGTAATCCATGAGTGTAATTAAAGCAAATGGTGCCTAACTAATCCATTCTACGACTGTAATCCATGAGTGTAATTAAAGCAAAGGGGGCGCAACTAATCCATTCTACGACTGTAATCCATGAATGTAATTAAAGCAAAGGGGGCGCAACTAATCCATTCTACGACTGTAATCCATGAGTGTAATTAAAGCAAATGGTGCCTAACTAATCCATTCTACGACTGTAATCCATGATTGTAATTAAAGCAAAGGGGGCGCAACTAATCCATTCTACGACTGTAATCCATGAATGTAATTAAAGCAAAGGGGGCGCAACTAATCCATTCTACGACTGTAATCCATGAGTGTAATTAAAGCAAATGGTGCCTAACTAATCCATTCTACGACTGTAATCCATGAGTGTAATTAAAGCAAAGGGGGCGCAACTAATCCATTCTACGACTGTAATCCATGAATGTAATTAAAGCAAAGGGGGCACAACTAATATATGCTACGACTGTAATCCATGAGTGTAATTAAAGCAAAGGGGGCCCAATCAATTATTAAAATTAAAAAAAATTAATTAAATATAAATAGTGAATTCATTTACCAAAATTGTCTAATTACATTATTAGAATGATTCCATCGGTGCTTTATACCTTTGGCCAAAGGTGTCTATCATAATATAACTATAAATATTAAAAATTAAAATATTACTTATATATAGATTAAAATTTAGCTATTAAAGTTCTGGTTAGAGGACATTTGGACGACTCTGAAACCCACCAAACGTTCTAATTTTGCGGTTGTTCAAATGGTCAAAGGTTCTTCTCAGCTCTCTTGAAATCGACTGTCTAGAGTCTAGATTGAGGCTAGAAATACTAGGTGAAACTTCCACCAGGCGAAACTTTTCAATTGTAACTTGTGCTCAATTACTACCACCCAAGTGAAAATACAGTTTAATGCGTTTAGCATAGTTAAGCCACACTGGGTGAGATTAGTAACCAGGTAGGTCGTTCAGGTTAGGATGAACAATGAAGCAAAAGGCCCGCAACTCTCGTGAACGTGCCCTTCCTGCATAAATGGCAGGTACCCATTTGCAGCGAGTACAATTTAGCTGAACCTAATCACTGCTGCCCAGCTCAGCTCAGCTCAACTTTAAAAAAATACGTACCACCCGATAATCAAAATACACTTTTTAGCACAATTAAAAAAAACGTACCCACATAATAGACCCTTTGTGCTCAACTGAAAAAGAATAAAGATCTTGTGTTCATTCTAAAAACTATATCCCCCAAATAAATACTTATGTTCAAATTTTAAAAAAACGTACCTTCACAATAAACCCTTGTACTCACTTAGAGATAAACAGTACCACTAAAATAAACCATTGTGTTCAACTCAAAAAAGAAGGTACGGCCAAAATAATCCTAGGTGCCCAACTGTAAAAACCCGTACACAAAAGTAAACGCTTCTGCTTAACTAAAAAAAAAGTGCCCCCAAAATATACTCTTCTGCTTAACTGAGGAAAATTTTACCCGTGCAGCCAAAATAAACCATTGCGTTCAACTATAATAAGAACGTACCTACAGAGTAAACACTTGTGCTGAACCGTAAAAAATCGTAACACTAAAATAAACACTTGTGCTGGAACTGTAAAAAATCGTAACGCTAAAATAAACACTTGTGCTGAACTGTAAAAAATCGTAACGCTAGAAAAAACACTTCTGTTAAACTGTAAAAAATCGTAACACTAAAATAAACACTTGAGTTGAACTGTAAAAAATCGTAAGGCTAAAATAAACACTTGTGCTAAACTGTAAAAAATCTTAACGCTAAAATAAACACTTGTGCTGAACTGTAAAAAATCGTAACGCTAAAATAAACACTTGTGCTGAACTGTAAAAAACCGTAACGCTAAAATAAACTCTTGCGCTCAGCTGAAGAAAAATTCTACCCAAAAGTAAACGCTTTTGCTCAAATGAAAAATAAACCTTGAAATAAAAATCATTTACGGGATAGATTTCCGGAGGCCTGAGGCCACTGACAAAGTGGTTGCCCACGTTAGGTTTCTTCGAAGGTTTTGTTGTGGGTGTGGAGGTAAGGGCTGACTGTGGGAGTCTTGTTGTGTCCTTTACCGTCGTTGATGAAGGGGGAGGCGAGGTGGTCTGCTTTCTGGTAGTTGATAGAGTAGTTGTCGTACTAGCCGTGGTAGCAGATTCCGTCGTTGTGGTAGTGGTCGTTTTAGGGGTGGTTGTACTAGTAGTTGTCGTGGGATCTCTGTTTAAAAGTTCATAAAATAGAATCTAGTACTGTTTAGCTGCTTCAACATTTTCGACATCCATTTGTGTTCATGGCTACATGTACTCTTGCAATGAACCACTGTCCATTACATTTTAAAATGAATTAGAATTTGAACTTACGATTTGAGGGGGCAGCATGTCCCTGGTCGGAAGAGGGACTGAAAGCAAATTGATTGAACCAAGTTCCTCAAGTCCAATAGAAGGGCAGGACAGTTCATGACATCTTGACACAATCCAGGACTCCCAGACGGAGTTGTACAAGGTCTGAGCTGTCGATTGCTGTTGTTCTGATTTCCAAAACTGACTGAGAAGAGATTTTAATTTGTTGTAGTTCAAATATAAAAATGTCTTTTACATTTAGAGAATGTATTTTTTTATTTACATTTAACATATTAATTTACATTCAGATGGGTTTTTTTATTCATGTACATTCTGAGAAAGAAATTATGTTTAAATGTGCGTTCTCATGCTACTATTTTATATTAATTTAAGCTAAAGATTTCTTTCAAACAATACAATAAACAACTAAATTGCGTTCAGAAAAATAAATTAAATTTTAATTTCGATATATACAAAGACCAGGCAATGGCTTCGCCACTCCCCCCCTACGGGGGGAGCTTGCTCTACACTGCCAACATTAAAATTTAAAATCTAAAAAAAAGCAGTCATGGTTAAATTTTTATAAATTTTCTGAACTTCGCCAATTATAATAATTTTGAAAAGGAACTCTAAACTATTTCCCCCCTTTCAAAATATCACGTTGTTAAAATATAGTTATAGAAGGAAATATATAAAAATAAATTTTCTGAACTTCACCATTTGTAATTCTTTGGGTTTTAAAAAAAATTCACAAAATTTAGATAATTATATTTATTTCTGAACTTCACCATTTTTTTATATCATAAAAGAATTATTAGAAATAACTTTGATAAAAAACATAAGTCATAACCAAACTAAGATGAAATTATTATTCAAATACTTTAAAAAAATCCCCTTCTTAAATTATAGAGTTAGTGATGATTAAATTATAGAGTTAGTGAAAAATACTTTGTTATTTTAGCTTAGAAAAAAATATATGTAATCTGCTTTCAGAAATGGAAATTATCTTCTTAAATTTAAGCTCCATTTTTATGTATGAAATGAAATTGATTTTTTTTCAGAGAAAAAGAAATCTTTTTAGTATCTTTCGAAATCTAACTTTAAAATACAATGAGTTTTATGAAATTTAACTAAGAAGAGAAAAGAAAACATGTTTTTATAATTGACGTTCAAAAAATAAATTTTATGTTCAGAAATAGAAATTATTCAATAATTTGAATACAACAAAGCTAAGTTTAAAGATAAATGGACTTTTAACTAACGTTCAATAAATAAAACTAATTAGTAATTTGAGGTTATTAAAGGGTAACGTTTGTTTCAACTACTCTGACCCAAATTTTATATTAATTTACGGTAAACTATTATTTTTAATTTATGTTGAAAAAAAAGAAACTCCGTAATTTACATAAAAAAATAAGGATTAACAATTATTTAAAAACTTGTGTAATTTCCACTGTATGGTGAGAAAAGAAATTACTTCTTAATTTAAGGTAAAAATAAGTGGTAAAAAATAAAATTTAAATTAAGGAAGAAGAAGGGGGTTTTCATTAGCCTTACCAATTTTCTTATTTACGTTCAAAAGTAAATTGAATTTTTTAATTATTGTTGTGGAAAATATTTAAGTTCAGAAACTGAAAGTTTTTTTAATTTAAGTTCAGTAAAACCATGGTTAAATAGTCATTTTTAAATCATTGCAAACAAAGGATGTTTTTTACTACTCTTACCAATTTTTTTTTTAATCGAAGTTTAAAATATTAATCGAATTTTAATTTACATTTTAAAAAAAATATTTCTTGATTTAAGTTTATAAAAATAAAGGTTAAAGATATTAATTATTATAGAGATGTCTTGGTTTCGCTACTCGTACGAATTAGTTTTAGATTTACGTTCATAAAAAATATTTCTTTCTTTACAAAATTAGTTACAAAAATATCGGTTGAAAAATTCATTATTGAAGAAAGAGTTAATTTCAAAATTCTGTTCAATTATTTTTTTATTTAAGTTCAAAAATAAATTAATATTTCAATTTACGTTCAGAAAAAGATATTTCTTAATTTACGTTTAGAATAAATTAGGGTTAAAATGTATATTAAAGAGAACTCTCGTTTTCGCTACTCTGACATATTTATAATCGATGTTAAAAATTAGCTTTTAATTTACGTCCAGCATAAAAATGATCACTTGATGTATGTTAATAAAAATTTAGATTTAAAATATTAATTATCAAAGAGAGAGGGCTTGTCTTCACTACTCCGACCAATTACTTTTTAAGTTAAAAAAAAATTACCTTTTTAATTTACGTTCAGAAAATATACTAATTCAAAATATTTCAGGAATCAAAATGAACAATTATTAAAGAGGATTCCATTGTCGCTACTCTTCTTTTTTTTTAATCTTCGTTCAAAAAATAAATATTTTTAGTTTACGCTCAGCAGAAAAAATTGTATTTAAACTATGTTCATAAGAAATTAGGGTAAAAAAATATTTAGTAAAGAAGACTTTTTTGATCAATGATAAAAATGTAAAATATGGTTGCGTGTAAGTTTACACGTTTATTTTGCTTGTCGCAATGTTATTATTATTATCTACCTACACAAAAAAAAACGAAAAGCAACGAAGGCATCTCAGCCAAAATGTTTATAAGGAGAGATTTGTAAAGAAAGCGATGAAGTTGGAGGAAGAGAAATGTGTAGCAGATATATAACCGCACATCGACCTGCAGGGGTCGGACCCTAGAGGTCCACCGACCTTCCAGATGTAAGCTGCTCCAAATAATGTTTAGGCGAGCTTCGATTTAAAATATGAAAGTGAACGAGAGCATCTCCGCAAGTTTATTACAAGATGTTATAAAATTGGTGAGGTTAGATGAGGTGAAAATGTGTAGAGTGCATAGCTCGACCAACAACCTCGAGTATTTAGGACGCGAAACACTCCTCAGCATTGCCCTCTGCGGAGTTATCCTTCACGCTGAACAAAATTAAGTTACAACGGTCCTGGTTAGTCACTGGATGGACTGCCAATTCCCGTCGACTTAGTGGTTCGTAGCCCACGTTTGGTCCTATGTCCCCACTGATGATACAGTGGGAGATGGTAGCAAAAACCTTACCACACATAAATCCACTTATGTTTTTGACTCAGATTTTTCCATCTTTATTCGATTAAATATGGTAGCTTCTTCTCTGCATGCCCACTTCTTCCCTGGCACCATTGCATCAAGTAGTTTCCTCATCGAGTTATTCGGCTATGTTCCACCGACAGAGCTTTCCTTCACCAATGTCTTTACGAACCTCATTAAAACCAATTGGAGATGGTAAGTGATCGCATTAATTATTTCAATAAGTAATAAATAATAAAAGCAATCAATGTTCAATATCTTCATAGCTTCCTTGCTTGATTTTATTATGAAAATACATAAAAAAGAGAATAATCAATGTTTAATACACAACAGCCGAAAAAACCGAGACGTTTTTCTATATTCTTTTAATTGGTATTTGCAGACGATTCAAACCGTTCGAAAAGCATCGAGTAAGAGACAAACTGGTCGCATAAAAGTGGGTCGTGGGGGGTGGGGGGTCTCCTCTACGAGTTCGAAATTGGAAGCAGAGTAACGCAAGGGTGCGCAGGGGACATGGGCCATCTGGTGGAACTGAAATTAGTAGCCATAGTTACATTTCCTGGTTAGACCCAAATTTGAGTGAGAGAGCGTACAACTTGCAAGAAAAACGGAAATAATAATAAGCATTTTTTGTAAGGTGCTCTTCAAGACTCTTCACAGAAGGTATGGGAGGGGTATGAGCGTATCCCAGCAGGTAGGCCATTCCACACGCTAGGAGCAAATGTAGAGAAAGCGCAATCACCCATGTAGCACAGGCGGTTACAAGGTAGAAGAATAAATGGGCAGAGCAAGAACGAAATGATCTCACGGGACGAAATACGTGTAGGGATTAGGACAAGTAAAGAGGAGCTGCGGCGTTAATGATTTTAAAGGTAAAAAGAAGTGTCTCGGAAGAGATAACCGGGAACTCACCATGATTAAGAAATGCAGCAATAATTTTACAATTAGTGACATCCGAAGGAGTACCCACCCGTAACAGCTCAGTTTTGTCATAAATGAGTTTCAGAAATTTGACCGAGACCCATTTAGTAATAATAGATACGAATATAAGATTTCTAAGAGTATCGGCAAACAAAACTGCGGAAAAAAGATAGGTAGACTCATGTGTTGTCGTCATAGAGATGAAATGATTGAATAAAACGACTTTAATGAAAAGAAGATCGATACCGAAATGGAGTGGACCAAAAATCGAACCTTGAGGGACATCAAAAGGCCCCTCTGACCGACATGAAGAGTTCGATTGCTAAATTATAGGTAAAATGATAACTCAAGGGCGGTTCCGGAATCTCCCAGGAATTCATGAAGGTAATTAAGAAGAACTGTGAGCGACAGTATCAAAGACTGCCAAAAGATCAAGAATTACTCGAATGTAGGGTTGGTCACCATCAACCGTTCAGTTACATTTACGAGGGCAGATTCGATGCTATGAGCAGCATAGCCTTGAAACCACACTGGAAGATCGCATCGATGATGGAGAGGGACACGTGATCAATAAACTGGGTTGACACCAGCTTTCAAGGAATCAAAAAAAAAAAACGGGAGTTGAGAAATTATATGGTAATTTGTCGGGGCGTTTTGGGTCCAGCCTGGATTTGTTTGGAATGAACTAACAGCAGCGTTTTTGAAGTTGATCGGTATCACACCAGATAACAGGGAGGCATTAATGACTCAAAGGAAGTAGTAAAATATAACACGAAAGGGAGAGAGAAAGAAGCTTGGTAAATGGATAGGAGTAAATGCCAAACGGCTAGGTTCAAGTGCAGATGGAATACAAGATCAAATAAGAACAACTTTGAGATTGGTTTGTGTGAATAAACTGCTCCGTCACCGGAAAAGAGAAGGGCAAGATGATTAAACAGTGTGTTTGTGTGTATTGTTTTTGTTCTCAGCACGGATGCAGCTGGTAAGGGCTACACGGGCAGATTCCCAAAGGGTGAAGTAGGCGTGAGTAGTAAGCTCGAAGGGGAGGAATGCATCAGACATATCTCTAGTACAAGGAGGAGGAGTCCTAAGACGCTTCTCGCAGGTTTGCCTGTGCTACTTTGCTCTCCTAATGCTACTGAAGAACAAAGTCGCACGCTAAAATGAGAGGGGGGGGGAGAAAATGGCGCAAGGGCATCAAGATAGGTTTATAAGTTCCGGAAAAGAGAAAAAAATCATCAATTGTAGAAAAGGGGAAGGAAGGTAAGGAAGATCCAGGATCATTTGTTCAAGATCACTGGCGGAACATAACATAAGAAGAACATAAGAAAAGAAGGAGACTGCAAAAGACCATTCATGGCCTACACTTGGCAGCTCCTGTTCCAGTCAACACACAAAAGATTTCTTACCAGAGAAAAGTCATCAAAATTGTCACCCTTTACAGGAGTTCGTCAGATCTAATCTACAATATACATAAAATGCATCCAGAGGATTATGTCCATTCATGCAACCGCAAAATATAATCTCCCCACTCCTTAGAAAAATATATACATATGTACATAAAAAAGTCAGTCCCATCTAGCAGCTTCATTCATATATTTATCTAATCTATTCTTAAAACTACCCAGAGAGGAGGCTTCTATCACATGTCTAGTGAGCCTATTCCATTCATCTACCACACGATTTGTAAACCAAATCCTCCCAATCTCCTTCCTAAACCTATACTTATCAAGCTTAAACCCATTGCTACGTGTCCTGTCATGTTCACTAAGTATAAGAACCTTACCCAGATCCCCTTTATTATATCCTTTTACCCATTTGAAGACTTCAATCAATTCCCCTCTGACTCTTCTCCTTTCCAATTTATGTAGATTTAGTATTCTGAGCCTTTCACCATAAGGTAAGTTCCTTAGCCCACCAATCATCTTTGTCATCCTTCTCTGCACAGACTCAAGCAAATCAATATCCTTCCTATAATATGGTGACCAAAATTGTACTGCATAGTCTAGATGAGGCCTAACTAGTGCCAGATACAGTTTTAGAATGACTTCAGCACTCTTATTGCTTACACTCCTCCTAATGAATCCCAATATCCTATTAGCTTTATTCTTAGCATTTAGGCATTGCTTTCTAGGACGAAGGTCTGAACTTAGCAAAATACCCAAGTCCCTCTCACAATCGGTCCTCCCTAAATTTCTCCCATTTAATTTATAACTATTCAGTGGATTATTTCTACCTATACTAAGTACACTACATTTGTCTATGTTAAACTTCATTTGCCATTTCTCAGCCCAATTGGACAGAATGGTCAATTCCTCCTGCATTACAACAGCATCAGAATCAGCCCTAATGGCCCTACCTAGCTTAGTATCATCAGCAAATTTACTCAGGTCACTACTTATACCTATGTCAAGATCATTAATATAAATTAAGAATAGCAAGGGACCCAAAACAGATCCTTGCGGAACTCCACTGCTAACACACCCCCACTCAGATTTAACTCCATCTATACTAACTCTTTGCTGTCTGTCACCAAGCCATGACTGAATCCACCTAAATATACTGCCATCGATCCCGTGTGCTTTAACTTTGCTCAGAAGCCGTAAGTGTGGCACTCGATCAAAAGCCTTACTAAAGTCCAAGTATAAAATATCATAGTTTTCATCCTTATCTGCTGCTTCATACACCTTACTATAAAAAGACAGCAAATTAGTCAGGCAGGATTTACCCTTACTAAAGCCATGCTGTGATTCTTTTATCAACTTATGCTTATCCAAGTGATCCCTAATATTCCTTGCTATAATAGATTCCATTATTTTCCCTACCACTGATGTCAAACTTACTGGTCTGTAATTAGACATATTTGTTTTATCCCCTTTCTTAAATATAGGTATCACATTGGCTTTCTTCCATGCCACTGGCACAATGCCACTCTCCAATGATTTTCTAAAGATGCATGCTAGGGGCTCACTTAACACATCCTTACATTCTTTCAAAATTCTAGGAAAGACCTCATCAGGACCGGGTGCTTTACTACTTTTGATTTTATCAATTTCCTTTGTCACTATCTCCTTTGTGATCAAGATATCCTTTAATTTCTCTTCATCATTACCCCGAAAGATCATTGACACCTCGGGTATATTTAGAGTATCCTCCTGTGTAAATACTGAGAGAAAAAAGTCATTTAGCATTCCAGCCATTGAGTCCCTATCACTCACTAATTGTCCATTGGAATCTATAAGTGGGCCTATTTTATCTCTAACCTTAGTTTTGTATAATTGATAAAAACTTTTAGGATCTTCCTTTGCCCTATTTGCCACTTTAATTTCATAATTTCTCCTTGCTACTCTAACTAACTTTTTAACATCTCTTGCTAGTTCATTATATCTCTGCCTTAAGTGATGCTCTCCATTTTTTATTTTCCTATAAATGCCCTTTTTAATGCCAATATAATGCTTAATTTTATCTGTCATCCATTTTGGGTCATTATTTTTAGTCCTAATCTCCTTATAAGGAATGTTAATCATCTGACCTGTAATTAATTGCTCAATTATTCTTTCATACTCCTCTTCAATTGCAATCTCTTCCTCCTGGTGATTATTGTCTCCACTAACTGATATCATTGAATCTATTCCTGAATTGATTTCATTGCCTGGTTTTTGTACAACTGCCTCCAGGCAAGTCCTTAGCCCATTATAATTTGCTCTTCTAAAGTCAGGAATTTTAACATTGTTCATGCTACTATCAATACCATTCCATTTCATCTTAAATTTAATTTCACAATGGTCACTATTACCCAAATTTCCTCCAATCTCAGTATCCTTAATTACTTCTTCCCTATTTGTCAGAACTAAATCCAGTATAATATTACCTCTAGTGGGTTCGTTAATAATCTGCCTCAGAAAATTATCTTGGACAACATTCAAAAATTCCTCAGCCTCCTGATTACCCACAAGAGCTTCCCAGTCTATATTTCTGTAATTAAAATCGCCCATTATACACACATGCTTACTTCCACATGCCCGTTCAATCTCCTGCCACAGAAGATTTGAAGTTTCCTTACTAAGATTTGGTGGTCTGTATAATAATCCTATGACAAGCTTGTTTTTACCTTCCTTTACATTTAGCCATAATGACTCTGTGTTATCATCTAATTTAATTGTACTGTTTACACAACACTCGAGATTATCTTTAATATAAATAATAACCCCTCCTCCTCTCTTCCTACTCCTATCTGTATGGAACATGTTAAAGCCCTCAATCTCAACCTCAGGTTTAAAGTGATTTCCTGCCAAATCAAGCCATGACTCTGTTATCGCAATTATATCAAAATTCTCTTCACTCGCTAACGCTCTTAAGAGATCTATCTTATTCCTTATACTCCGACCATTTGTGTAGTATATTTTTAAGGTTTTTTTATTATTCCCATCTTCATTGCATCGTGCTTTTCTATTCCTAGTTATCTGCTCATTCACTTGTGCATTAGTCCCCCTATAACGCATCAGTATGCCCTCTCCCTTAGCTATTCCTCTATCTCTGCATCCCTTCCATTTCCTACACCTGCCCTCTATTCCTGTTATTCCCTTACCTCTAACAGCTTCTAGTTTCCCACCCGTAAGGACCTAATCACACTATCCAGCTCCCCCCATAGAACCTCAACACCTGCCTGACTAATATGGAGCCCATCCATCGCATACAACCTCCTATTCCCGTAAAACCCTCCCCAGACATCTACAAACACCAATCCTAACTCCTCACACAGTCCTTTCACAAATTCATTCAAACCAATTGCACGCGACAACCATTCTACCCCCACATCCAATCTCGGAAGCACGCCAGAAACAACACCTTTTACCCTGCTTTTACTCATCCTTTCAACTAACCTTTTATACTGCTCACGTAACTCACATGTACCCACCTTCTTTACATCATTCACTCCCACATGCGTAATCACAACTGCATCCCTCTCACACCCAGAAACCAGCCTATCATACCTCTCACAAACATCACTTACACCAGCACCCGGCAGACAAACTCTCATTCCCTTCTACTTGCTATCACTCAACTTCCTATCTAAATACCTAATCTGAGAGTCACCTATCACTAGCACCTCAGTCATTCTCCTATTCTGTCTTGGCCTAACATTACCCTCCCTCCTGCTCTCAGTCACACTACCACCCATCCTGCTTTCATCCACAATCACACCAGGCAAATCACTTTCACACTCTTCCTCTCTCAGGACATTGAATCTGTTAGTCAACCTAACAGGTTCTATGTCCCTCTCATTCACACACCTAACCTGTCCTAACTTATCTATCCTATCCATTTTCACCCACCATTTATCATCACTCACAACTTCCACACTGTTCCCAGTCCTAGCCCTATCTTCCACCCTCTTAGCACTAATCTCACCCATCAATCGCACACTTGCATCTCTTCTCACCTCAAACACCAAATCATTCAACCTCTTACATTCCCCACTCAACCTCCTAACCTCCCCTTCCAGAAAACACACACGGCATTCAGTTACATTCACTCTCCTTTCAACTCCACATGCATCACACACCACATACACACTACTTTCAAACGGCATGCTCTCACCATCTATACAAACAGCCATACTCTCAGAAATTTACTAAGGAAAAAGTTAACACTCACCCAAAAAAAATTCTTGCTCAGGATTGCTGCCAGTTATCTTCCCCAAAAGTATTAATCACTAATGTATTTATTACACAGTGATTGATGTATTAAATAAATACAAGAAAAACTATACACCCAAATCAGTATTATATCCCAATCTTACAATGAGAATCAAGAGCTTCCTGCAAGACAACCTTCCAGAACAAAGCCAGACAGCCAACTGACAAAGCCAGACAGCCGGCACTGTTGAGGCAGGGTGGCAGGGAGTAAGTGAAGCTTGGAAGCATGTGGAAGAGTGAAATATGTAGAACTTGGTAAGGAAGTAGTAAGAAATTGCCATTAGTTGTCAGTTATAGTGAGACTACTAATTAGGAATTAGGAAATAACAAGATCGAGTGGAAGAGGAAACAAGTTATGAAAGGAATAAAAGTATGGTAAAAGACGTTTACGTCACCGAAGATAAACAAGGTTGAAATAAAAGTATAAAAAACCTGGTTTATAAATTCACCCATAGTGTCAAAAGGCTTTTTAGAGGTGATAAGTGGTCACTAAATAATCAAATTTGAAGTTTTATATCGGATTAAATCTACTATTATAGGATTAAATAATTACATTAGTAGTTAGCAGAAAGGACAAAAGTATCTGACTGCTTTCGCACCTCTTAAGAAGATAATACTCGTGTTAGAATTCAGTCATATAGCTATATGACTGAATTCTAACACGAGTATTATCTTCTTAAGAGGTGGGAAAGCAGTCAGATACTTTTGTCCTTTCTGCTAACTACTAATGTAATTATTTAATCCTATAATAGTAGATTTAATCCGATATAAAACTTCAAATGGTACGAAATTTGGGGGTAGTTGATACTTACAGAACTGCATTTTTTTTTTATTAAAAGATCATATCATAAATAAGGCGGCAATTCTTTCGTGTTTATCATTATTTTATTGATAGAAATGATGGAAAGCGCTTGTTTTTACACTAGCGCTAGTCTACAGAATCAAAGCCTAGTTACCTGTTTCTCTAAGCCTAACTCAAGGCTTACATTTCGACATAAACGAGTCGTCATTTTCTGGGCTATTTATTTTGTATTATCATTAACTTAATGTTTCTTATCGTTAAATGCTGACATTATGGAAGTGACGAAAGACACATTCGCAACATTGGGAGTTTACAAAGGCAACAATGCTAAGTTAACAGCAAAAAGTTTGTGCCAATTATACTGTGAAGGAACAATTAGTGTGAACAGTGCTAAAATGATTTCAGAATTTTAGCTCGAGAAATCTTACCCTCAAAGATGAAGCCCGTTCAAGAATAACAATGGAAGTTAATGAGGATCTTTTAAAAATAGCAGTGGAAGAAAATCCGATTGTAACTGTTGAAAAATGGCTGAAACACTGCATTCAACCCATTCCACTGTGCATAGGAATTTAAATGGAATAGGCAATGTTTCCCGATTGAGGCAATGGATTTCTCACAACCCGTCAAAGGTAGACTTGCAACAAAGGATCAACATTTGTTCATCTCTCATTTCTCGACTAAAAAGGGAACCATTTTTAGTAGAATTGTAACAGCAGACGAAAATTGGGTTTGTACACTAATAATAAACGTTTTAGACAATGGATTAGTTTTGCGGGAAAACCAATACCCAAGCCGAAATAGGGGCCTCATCCATGGAAGATTGTCTTGTGCATTTGGTGGGATGTCAATGATCCATTTTGAACTTCGTAACGCAAAATAGACGATCACCAAAGAGGTTTACTGTGGCCAGTTGAAACGTTTATATGCAGCACTTGAATAAAAAAGGGTAGCATCAATCAATAGAAGAAGAAGCGTTCTTTCAAATCGCAAGAAATACCATACAAAAGCCTTACAATTTTGATTGGGTAATAATGAGTCATCCTCCATACTCACCCGTCTTAACCCCATCCGATCTTTTTAAACTTTAGCGAATCACCTAAAGAGAATTAAGATGTCAACAACATAAGAGGTCGAAACAACCTTAAAGAAGGGTTTTTTTTAATAAAAGTCAAACGATTTTAACAAACGTGGTATTTAAAATTTAATATTGCTTATAAATTAATAAATAATTACTTATTTGAACATGTCACATTAAAAAGTTGTTTGATTTCTAGCCATAAAATAACGATAAACAATAAAAAAAATGCTTGCATTACTTATGAGATGACCTAATATTTAAATAAATAAAAATTATGAATGTTCAATACTCACACAATTGCCTTCCTTGTACGTCTACACTGGCGAAGACAGTCACAAATGAATAAATCCATAAAAATAGGAACTTAGAACAAAGACCCGTCATTTTCGAGTAGTATTCGGCCACCTCTGGAAAAAAGAACCATTATTATTATTATTGCCATATTATTATCAACATCATCATCTACCACTTTCCCAAAAAGTATGGTCTACCTTCCTCACTCTTTTCGAGGAAAATGAGGATGCCTCTTTTAAAGATCATCAGCAACTCCAGTTACCACTTCCCCACATAGTAAGGCTGGTGCAGATCAAAGCCACTATCATTACTTTACCCATGACCCCCCTTACTCTTTTATACGGACATATCTACCAAAGCTAACACAGAAAAAGAAGAAAAAAGAATCCAAGAATTTAAAAGGTTTCATTTGGTCACCTCCAAATTCTTCTTTTTTTAATTTCTCCGTAATCAAACGTGGTCAAGATAGTCGACTTTTTCGAGCAGGTTCAGAACATCAACGACGACCTCAACAAGTCAATGGAGGCACGGATGAGGTAACGGGAGTCATGGATATAGGAGTGACTCTGGGGAGGCCGTAGGTATTCCAATAGGACTCTGGCCCCTCCCAAACAAGACTGGTTGACCGAGAATTTTTACAATCAAGTGAAACATAACATGCGGTCTTTTACCTCTACAGAGCTAAACCCTCTTAAGCACTAGGTATTCTACCTCTACAGAGTTGAACCCTCTTGAGCACTAGGTCTTCTACCTCTACAGAGCTGAACACTCTTGAACACAAGGTCTTCTACCTCTACAGAGCTGAACCCTCTTGAGCACTAGATCTTCTACCTCTACAGAGCTGAACCCTCTTGAGCACTAGGTCTTCTACCTCTACAGAGCTGAACCCTCTTGAGCACTAGGTCTTCTACCTCTACAGAGCTGAACCCTCTTGAGCACTAGGTCTTCTATCACTACAGAGCTGAGCCCTCTTGAGCAATAGGTTCGAGGCGTCGTTGAGAAAGAGACCAACCGATGGCCTAGCGATATAAAGGACTCGTTCTTATTTTATCATGTACCACCACTCTACCTTAATTTGGAGTAATGGACTAAACAGTTAACAGCAATTTTCACTCGTTGCTTCAGAAGTAGACTGATGAACTCATCTAAACATTTTTTATCATAAAGATTTTAGACATTTAATATCGTCACTAATATCACGGAGTTTGAGCTTAATATTAAACAAGACTAGTTTCGTGTGTAATTTACAAATAACATTTTCAGTCATTCATTTAGAATAGACACAACATCGACATTAAATTAAACATAAACCGATCCATGAGCTCTAATCTGAAGAGGGGGGGGAGTGAATTTCGCATGATAATAGACATATTAGTCTTCGAAAACAATGGACACATACCGAGATTTTGAATAGAAAAATATTGTTTTTGCCATCCTCGAGTTTTTTTCTATTCAAGTATTCTTTTTACTTCCGTGCTATATGTATATATATTAAGCGTACTCGTATACACCTTGCGGTCTTTGTACAGGAAGTGTTTTCTGTTTCAGCTGCTCTATGTACTCCAGGTGCTATGTACAGCATTCGTAATTCAAAAACTCTCGGGGGGTTTTCTATAATTCTTCCATAGTTACCTAATAATAAAAAAAAATTGTTCTTTTTTTATTTCAAAGAACTAATGGGGCAATCATACTCCCACTGACTAAATGATTTCTTAAATAATTCTACTTAGAGAAAAATAATGTTACCAAGAAATTATTGTTATTTTCTAAAGGGTATAAGAAAACATTATATGCATAAATGCATTAAATAACAACTTTAATCTATAAATAGTTACCAGCATTATTATTAACGCTTCACTAGGCGTTGGATGCCGGACCTAAAAATCATCATTATTTTACCGAAATATAACCATTACTGATAAAGAGGTCTAACAATTTTAGGTGGAAAGTTACTCAAAATTAGCAGAGACCCTTTGGGATAGTTTAATATTAATATTGGAACGGTTTACAGCATTCTAAAAAGCACTTTACATGTTATATTTATAAAAAAAACATTAATTTACCTAAAACTTAATAGTTGAACAAGGTAAGCAACACGGAAGAGAAAGAGAGAGAGAGAGAGAAAATGAGAAAGAGAGAGAGAATACTCTCAGAACGTATTTATCTGCAGTGAACAAAGATTGACACGCATGTAAATGCAGGATTATCTACAACAAAGTTATTTTCCCCATAAATAACATTTATTCCAGATAACCAAACTTAATTAATCTTCACTGGAAGAAAGGTGCTTAAATTAAATGCCTTTATTTACAATACATTTTTCCATCTTACTGGAATTTTACTGATACGATCTGGGAAGAATATCCATGTTTTAGCGGTAATCCAGACATTTGGTACAGGGTCACTTTTTTCCGCAAATGGGAACCGACTACCTCGAAACGAAGATTTAAGTTGGGGGGAGAACTAAGGGCCATACGGTGCCTACCTTACACATAGCGTTATATATTTAAAACATCTAGCGAAATTCCGTAGCCATAGATGCTACATCTTTGGCATAACATTAAATAAATAAACTGAATTTCCATAGCCATATGTAGTGACATCATAGCTTACGCAGAGCGTCTAATAAATCAACCGAATTTCCATATACAAATATATCTACGTTTCAATGGAAAGACAAACCTAAACTATAGAAAGACAAATGACAAATAGTAGAATAAATGAGGGATAATAGAAAGACAAATTAAAACAATGGAAAAACAAATGTGAGGCAGTAGAATGAGTAATGAGAGACAATGCAAAGACAAGTGGGATATAATGGAAAGACAAATGAGACAGATGAGACAATAGAAAAACAAACGAGGACCAAAAAGATACAATGGAAAGAAAAAATCTAGAGAGACAAGTGAGAGACAATGGAAAGACGCATGAAAGACAATTGAAGGACAAATTTGATACAGTAGACCGATAAATTAGACAATGGAATGACAAATTAGATATTAACCCCCTTCCAAAAGTTTTCGGCCACCTCGGAAATCTGGAAAAATTAGATAAAGCCATGGTCTCAAGTTTATACTTGCATATAATATCAATATAACAGTGAAATAAGAAGGAATAAATATCAATAAGGTATATATGCCCCAAATAATAAAAAATAATTAACAAAATACAAAATTTGCCAAAACATGTAGCATCGCCAACATAAAACAGATAAGCAGATGAAGCGCTGTGGAAATTACAGCAACACCAAACTAATACAAGAAGCTCAGTAGCGTCTCCAGATTCCATTGGCAGTAATCAGTATTTATTCTTCGAAGCTCCACAAGGGTGCGACCGACACCAGAGAGATGTGACGCTGGCCCGATCCTTCAGTTGCTAATTGCATGCTCGTTGACGATGAATTGCGGCTTCTTCCAGGTCGTGCCAGAGGCTTTCTATTGATTTCTACCCGGAGATTGAGGTGACCAGTCCATCACCGTAATATTGTTCTTTCAAAATCACTGTATGATGGACGCAAGTTTGTAACATGGAGCATTGTCCTGCTGGAAAACCACATTCCAGGAATTTCTGGAGAGGTCTTGGGCACTGGGCAGCATGAAATCTCTCGGGACAGCTTGGTACTTCTCTGAAATCATGGTGCAAGCACAGACGGTGATCTGACTCACCCCTGAACTTGATATGCATCCCCATACCATTAGAGAGCGGCTACCATGATTTATCGTTAGTACTATGCACTCTCGATTCCAATCCTACCCTGGCCTCCTTCGGACTCTGACGTTGCCTGGGGTCGAAAACGATAAAACGTGGACTTGTGCCCAATCCGGTCGACGTCGCTTCTCCTGAAGATTGATCAGCGGCTTCTGGCGTGCTTTACATGAATTCAGACATTACGCAAGCAGTCTTCGAAGGACTGCTCTGACGATGCATTAACCTGGCTGTCCTTTCTCCTTTCATGTTGCAGCTGGACTCCGGTTTTTTGACAATCCCTAAAGCTCATATGACGCAGAGACCTATCGCCACGTTGCGTACTGACCCAGGGACGCCCAGAACAACGTTGATCTTGGATGTAACCACTTTCTCGGATCCTCTTCACCACTTCTGTAACATTGGAAGGTGATAAGCCGAGTCTCTGGGCGATTTGTCGACAGCTGAAATCCCCCTCGTGCAGCGGAGGTATCACACTTCTTTCATCTACGCTATAGTTACATGTTTTCGCTATTATCCTATCGTTAGTAGGTCCTGGCGGCATAGATTATCATGTTAATAAACAAATATGATATGTTATATAAAGGCATTTTTACTGTAACACCACAAACATATACCAGGTTTTCTTGCATTTCAATACATAGCCATTTAATATATTTAAAAAAAAAAGTCATAAGGAAACTTGTACTTTTATTTTACTTTCCAGATGTATTGGATACATGCATACAAACATACATCAACATATTTATTGACATACCCAAGGAATAAAAAAAAAATCTAGGAGTTCGAAAACTTTTGGCCCCAGCTGTACATAATAGAAAGAAAAATAAGAAAAGATAGAAGGCGATTAGAATAACACTTGAGTCACAATGGAAGTACAAATAAGAGGCAATTGAAGGATAAATATGACGCAATAGAATGAACAGTAAGACATTGGAATGACGAATTAGATATACATAGTAAAAATTAAAAAGAGAAACTATAGAAGACAATTAGAATAACAATTTAATCACAATGGAAAGACAAATGAGACAATGGAAGCTCAAAATGACATAAGATAATATCACACATAGAATCATAAATTAGACAACAGAAAGAAAAATTAAAATCGAAAGCCAAATGAGACATTACAACAGGGGTTGGGGGAACTGGGGGTAAATTACAATATTAAGGAATATGCATTACGAACGAAGAATACAAATGCGGTGAACAAGCCTAAGAATTGAAATGGCTGCACTAATATAAAAGAAATCTTAAGAGAACTATATATTGGAGCCATGGTCTGAGAACTATAGAACTATATATTGGAGCTATGGTCTAAGAACTATATATTGGAGCCATGGTCTGAGAACTATATATTGGAGCCATGGTCTGAGAACTATATATTGGAGCCATGGTCTGAGAACTATATATTGGAGCCATGGGCTGAAAACTATAGAACTATATATTGGAGCCATGGTCTGAGAACTATATATTGGAGCCATGGTCTGAGAACTATATATTGGAGCCATGGTCTGAGAACTATATATTGGAGCCATGGTCTGAGAACTATATATTGGAGCCATGGTCTGAGAACTATATATTGGAGCCATGGTCTGAGAACTATAGAACTATATATTGGAGCTATGGTCTAAGAACTATATATTGGAGCCATGGTCTGAGAACTATATATTGGAGCCATGGTCTGAGAACTATATATTGGAGCCATGGTCTGAGAACTATATATTGGAGCCATGGGCTGAAAACTATAGAACTATATATTGAAGCCATGGTCTGAGAACTATATATTGGAGCCATGGGCTGAAAACTATATATTGGAGCCATGGTCTGAGAACTATATATTGGAGCCATGGTCTGAGAACTATATATTGGAGCCATGGGCTGACAACTATAGAACTATATATTGGAGCCATGGTCTGAGAACTAGTATAATTGATATGGGAAGCGCGAGTAATCACTTGGATGGACGGTTTTTTGGTGGTTTGTAAATTGAGGCGACAATATTAAATATGTATATATTAAATTTATATCGCCCCTTTCACACATTATAATTGTCAACATCACTAATGAGAATTCGTCTTTCAATGTAATTGTTTGAAAAGAAAACATTCAAACTGAATAAGAAACTTGATATCCTCTTCAAGAAGTGTCTGGTGCGCGTTGTTATCCCATCAAAAGACATGAATCTTTCATCTCGTCAACTTACCTACGATGCACGAAACATCCTTGGATACGGGAACTCGCTTTCCTTTTCTGACAGTAATTCATTAAATTTTAAACATTTAGTCTCCTATTTTAAAATACATATAATTTATTTATATATCGTAATATTTTTCTCAATTTTGTTGGGTATGTTCATACATATGGGAATTAAATGTATGTTGTTGTTTTCATTTCATATAGAGTTTTTATTTGTTTGAAATTTGGAAGCGCTACAAACAAGACTGGACGTCTTACCCTACAGGAGCGTGTCCAGCTAGCGACACGTTACGAAGACCCGTTGTTCAAGGGCAAAGATGGTGGAGGACCATCAAAGGAAGACATGCTCAAGTTGATGCTAAGACGATCAAGAATTGTCATGCAAGACTCATGGCTACAGAATCTGTAACTGATACTCGAAGAAGCTGTCGCCCTTCCAATTTCAGTTAACCGGAGGTAGTGTAAGTCGTTCATGAAATGTTTACTCATAGCCTGAAAAAAGTCAATTCGACAAGCAGCAAGGGAAAGTTGGTTCACCTTTAACTTTGTACGAACTGTACTAACAAAAACTTAAATGGCGTGCTTGAAGGCCGCACTACTTCCAAGCACTCTCTGCTGAAAGTCGCCAGATGGGCTCCTAATCTTTTTTAAAATCTCTGCTGAACACTGCAGCATTCGTTCGGAGTTTGGGGAAATGATGCTGAATTTGTATGAAGATATTTTTTGTTTTAATTTTAGGAGTTTATCTGGCGACTACCCACTTGATCATAAGTCACCGCAATCACGACAGCCTAGCACTAGGCTACTTTAAAATAAGAATATGAAAAACAACAATAAAAAGGAAAAAAGGCAACAATTAGGAAGCAAGCTCCGTCCACAGGAGGAAGGTCCGCCTCCCCGCGGCGCATGAGCGTTCGACCTACAAAGAAAACAACAAAAAACAAAAACAAAACCTAGTTAAATAAAGAAGAGAAGGCCGGCCGCTCCCCAAAAGTCTATAAGTCCACCAGTCAATGTGCATAAACTCGTCCCGAGTACAAGGGACAGGCGGTAGCAACCTCGCCCATCCCGGTACCCGGACAGGTAACGTACGCGGAAATCGCCCAGACTGGGACATTCAACAAGAATGTGCCGAACAGCCTGAGGGACAACCCAGACTTCACAGTAGGGCGCTGGCGAGTGCTCCATCAAATGGCGGTGCGTCCTGCGAGTGTGCCCAATTCGGAGACGATAGAAAGCAACCTGAAGCCTTCGCGGCATTGGAGGGTAGGTCCATGGGAGCAGTCGCGGCGCAATGGAACGCAATTTTAAGTTCCTTTCGACCGTCTCCCATCTGCTTTGCAAAGCAGACCAAAGAGCTGGCCGTATTCCTGCCATGTATTCGGTGTGAGGAAGAGCGAAACGCTGGTCCGGTCACAGAGTCCTCCCGGCCTCTTTGGCGCCCTCATCGGCGCGGTCATTCCCCGCAATTCCTACATGTCCAGGAACTCAGCAGAAGATAATCTCGACATTCGCCCAGCTTGCCAAAAACGTGGCGTCACGAATATCACGAACAAGAGGATGCGGAGATTCTAATGCCCCGAGAGCACTCAGGGCGCTTTGTGAGTCGCTATAGATCACAATCTAGTCTCTGAACCAGGCACGTCGCGTAATGTCCCGTACCGAGTGATGTATTGCCACCAGCTCGGCCGTGAAGACAGACGCAGCGCCTAGCAGAGCCCCGCTGACTTCAAACAGAGGAAAACGGTGTGGAAGCCAACCCCCTCTTGGGACTTGGAGCCATCCGTATATACTGCACGGTTCCAGCGTGACACAAAGTGTGCCTCAAAAAGGTCGAACGCAATACTCCCGGCGCTGTGCAAGCTTTGGGAGCAGAAGCGTGGCGACAAATAGCCAAATGTGGTACCCTTCAGGGTGGCGTCCTGGGCTGAACCAGAGGCGCCACCGGCCCGAGAGCTATACCTAGCTTTCGAAGGAGTTTCCTGGCCCTAAACGCAAAGGGCTTAGGGTATGACTGGCGTCTCTCGGCAGCATAGGCACCGTCGAGATAGGCTGCAGATGCAGTGAGAGCTGTTGGCGATTGAGGGAGGCGCCGGTCTCGCGGGTACAAGCGAATAATGCACTGTACACGGCGTAGAGCGAGTGGCATCTCCCCAGCATCGACAAGTAGGCTCTCAATGGAGGAAGTGCGGAAGGTACCGGTCGCAAGGCGAAGGCCGGTGTGGTGGATCGAGTCCACCTTCCGCAATACACGCTCGGCTGTGGATGCATAAAACTCGCATCTGTAGTTGAGCTTCGAACGAACAAAGGATCGATAAAAAAGTAAGGCAGTAGCCCTATCAGCGCCGTAAGCGCTGAACGTCACGGAACGGAGAATATCCATGGCGCGGGTACAAGAGACCATAAAACTGCGAATATGAGTCTCCCAGGTCAAATGCTTGACTAAGGAAACGGTGCGATTTAACCACTTCCAGGCATACCCCATTAAGAAACATGTCTGGCTCAGGGTGGAGCCGTGGATGGTGGCAAAAGTGCAAATTTGTATGTGAAGATTGGTCTGATATCTTTATAAATATCCTCTGGAGTGATGAATCAGTATTCCACATCGGTGGGTTTGTGAACCGTGACAAGTGCGACTACTGAGCGGGAGAAGATCCTCGTATTAACTCTGCAAAAAATGAAGAATCGGCGCAAATTAACGGTATGGTGGGGAAGGGCTTTGGACAGGATTGTGGGTCCCTTCCTCCATCGTTGTACCATTAATGCCGAAAGGTACCTCACCATTTCCAAGATGAAATCTGGCCAGTTTACATACTTAGGAGAATATTAAAGATTTTATTTCAATGCAAGATGGTGCTTCTCCACATTTTGCTATTGTTGTTCGTGAATGGCTGAATGCACACTTCTTTAGGCGATGGATGGATCGTCGTGGTCCGCATGAGTGACCAGCCAGAGGTCCTGACTTAACACCCTGCGACTTTTTTCTTTCGGGTTGGTAAAGAAGCAAGTCTACTCTACCAAACCAACGACTAAGGAAGAACTTGAATGGCGAATACGAGTTGTCTTCCATCCTGTAAGAATTCCTTGTAAAATCAGTTGATGCGGTTCCCGGGCAGCCTGAGAATCTGGTGGCGAATGCACGGCGCCCATATCGAATTTTAAATAAAATTCCATGTTATACACTTCATTCTCATATACATTTCTTGTCGGAAAAATCGGCGAAAAGTTTTAACTTTTATTATACCGATTTTTGTTCCAGTGGAGAAATCAGGTTTGCCTTTTTTGCTTGAGGAGTTTTGGAAATCTTGACGAAATTGTGGGATTCGAAATGATCCCATCTACGGTACTAGTACCACCAAATTTCTTTTAGATAATCTGGTAGCTAATGAGACCAAGCACAAAGCTTTAGCTTAAATAGTTTAGCCGTGAAGTTTAAAAAAAAAAAATTAATTCAAAAGAATGCAAGAGTATGGTTCAGAATCCCGTGGACTTTCCCCCAAAGTTCAGAGATGGAAGAGAATAATCAGTTTTTCATTATTTCACTTTAAATAGAAATTCATTAAAAATTAGCTTTTAATGTCCGCCCCTTAACTCTAATATCACCAAGAAGAGAAGACTGAACACGTCTTTTCTATTTAAAACAAATTATATTTCGGCTATATACTAATCGACAAATGGTGAAATTTGATAAATGAACGATATATGAACAAAATACTTAATTTAAGATCAACTATGTAGATTAATTCGAGTATATGACCGCATTTCTGACCTTTGCCAAAGAACTAAAGCTCCCATCCACCGAATTGATCTCAAGAATAGAATCGGTTGTGAAATTTCGCCGCTATTTTCCCTTAAATGTGGGTAAATCGACCGCTTTTAAATTAAACCCACAAATATCAAATTTATGCCGAGTTGGGGGATGAAATTAAAAAAAAAAAATGAAGGTTACCAAATATGATTTGAAAGTTGAATTTAATACTAAATCTAATGGTATAAACCCAATGCCCCTCCCCACCACCACTACCACTGCCCACCATCGCGCCTGCCCACCATCAGGACCTCTACCCACCCACCACCAGAAAATACATATTAAATGAAATTTAACTACTTTCCTATTGTTTTAGTTCTACTTGGGCACAAAAAAAAATGAAATCTGAACCCAGTATAGGTTACGTATATGAAATGCCCTGTGCAGCGTCTCCAAAAATACATAGTTGAAGGTATTGATTTTAATAGAAGAATCAAACAACATAAACGAGATCTTCAATTTTGTAATATTAATAGTGCGTAGTGAAAGCCTCAAGAAAAAGAGAATCATTACATATATTTAAAAATCCCAAAACCCATTATCAATAATTGGGGAATTGAAGTTAGACAAATAGCTGAAAGAATATTAATTTGAGGGTAATAAGACCTTTTATAATCTAGATATTTTAACCTTTAATATTATAAACAAGTTCCAAGTATTCTAGTAGTTCTTATCCAGCGGAGGAATACTTATTCTTTGTAAACCTCATTATTTTCCTAGTCGCCTTGTTCGGCGTATATTTAGTATCGTTACAGACTCTGAAGAGATTTAGTTATTGCTTATCAAAATCTAAGTAATAAATGAAATTACTTTTATATTAAGAAAATGAAATTTTCCTAAGCATCGAGTTACGATAAAATCTAGCCAATCCACCATAAATAATCAGAAGAAAACTGTTATAATCTCTTTTTGCAATTTAAAAAAAGCCTATTATCGAGAGAATATTTCTTAAGTAGTTCAAAGAGGCAATTTTAAAGACAATTTTCAAAAATGTCTTAAATACTAATCCTGTAAATTTTCGGCCCATCTCCCTTACTTCAGTTGTTGGTAACCTTTGGAGTCAATTTCTAAAGATAGGGACAGGAATCATCTGGAGGTAAATAACTTACAAAAATTACACACCACGGCTTTTGACGCAGACCTTACGCTTAACTTTTTGTTCGCAAAATGATCACAAAGTTTGACCAAGATAAATCTGTAGATATATCTTAAAAAAGCTAAAAGCTCACATAATAGGGAGACAGTGTACTAAATGGATTGAACTTGGTTGGAAAACTGTAGGCAAAGAGTTATTGTCAATGAAAATAGTTGACAATTGGCATCGGTTATTAGCGGCGTTCTTCATGGATCTGTTCTCAGCTCCTTGTCTTTTAATGTATATATAAACGATCTTGACACAAATTATTGTTTAATCTCAAAATTTGATGATGTCACAAACCTAGGTATTTGAGCAAAATCACAAATACAGTGAAAATTTGCAAAAAGACTTAGATAGAGTAGTCAAATGGCCAGAAAGATGACAGATGCAAGTCAACGTGATACTCGTAAGTAATACGCAGAGGCCATGATAATAATCTCCGAATATGGGTGGTCAATTTTTAAACACAGTCAACATGGAAAAGGATCTTAGTGTCTTAATCTTGAATAATCGAAAATTTTCCAAACAATGCTGTATAGCGTCACAAAGAGTAAATACTGTTCTAGAAAACATAGCTATACATTTTCCCGTGATTAGAAATAAGTCTCGAAACTATGTGATTATGAGGTGAGCTTATCCAAGTATTCAAAATTTTAAATAAATTTGAAAACGTAAATTATGAATTTTTTTTTAAGTACGACCATGGTACGAGGATCACACGTAACAAGGGTTTTAAACTGAAAGGACGACGGACGTTTCAAACGAACATAGCTAAAAAAAATTCACCTTTACAATCATCGATAAATGGAACGCACTCCCAGCGGTGGTAGTAAATGCTGGTAGTCTGAATAGTTTTAAAAACAAAATTGACAGTTATTTGACGAATAATGATATTGTTTAAATACGGAGTCCTGTTGTGGATTGAATGTCGCGTGAGTGAGCATCATGGCGACAATGGCCAAAGGAGGACTACTAGCATCTTAGTATAGAATGGGACTGGCCTTTGGGTGGACTAAGTAGTCCTTGCTGGCTCCCTGTAACTATGTAACTAATATTGGGTCGCGCTCAGCGCCAATCGAAGAAATTAATTAACCACCTTAATTTACTTTCACTGTAAGTCAAATCGCGGTTAACTTAATGAAGTCATTAACATACTAAACGACTTTACTAACATAAATTATGACTTAATATTTGAGCTAGATACTCGAGTAGCTACTTTCAATAACTCTTAAGCTAGTAAACGAAAGATTTTCCCTTTGATAGTACAATTTTCTTTTGAAATATAATAACAGAAACTTGAAATTTCGTCGAATGCAGAACAGTAAATATGTTTAAGAATAGAATCGACAAAAATAAGAGTTTTGAAACATTCTTTATCCTTATCCTGTCATTCTTTAACCTATCCTTGACCTCTGACTACTTCCATCTCTTTTTTGAACTAGCCTCGAGTAGATCTTAAGGTCTTTGCTAATCCCTAATTCTGTAACCAAATAGAAATTATAATAGATATTATATTTGTTTTTGAAATACAAAATCAAGGGAAAATTTCTCAAAAGAAGTTAATACCCAAGAATTAATTTTCATGTGAAAAGATTTGGGATGAATACGTTGCTATTAATAACTGGTAAAGGCCAAAAAATTAAATGATGAATATTTTTTCAAGATATAAAGCTATCGTTGGCATGTATAGAGATATGTTAGGATTCATCTACACAGTTATTGTGGCCCTATAAATCCGTCGCCAGTGACCAACAGATTCAGGATCATTCACCAAATTAATTACATTCTTAAGTGAGAAAATTTTAGGTTGGCTCAGTAATTCCTGCTTTCCAAGTCTAACTAGGGCGTGCCTAATATCTCTTAGTGAAAATTGTATTTTGCAAGTCTTTGGTCTAATTACATTGTTCAGTGTTAATTACCAAATCAATTTTTTTATCACCTTAGAGCAAGAAATAACAGCATCAAGTCAGCTCGGAATTATTAACCCCATTTCTTTCACTTTCATAAATTTACACAAAAATATATCAAGAAATGCTAATCATTATATATAGATAATTACGTAGGTATAAATATAAAATAACTTCAACGATACTACTAAAGAAACTTGTATTTATCTAATATTGTATTAGATTACGTTATTATTTATATTATTATTATACATAAAGTTTTATTAAATCTATGTGTCGATGTTAAAGTATTGGTTTTCTTCCAAACGTATGAATTCAGTTGTATAGAAGCAGATGTATGCCGAATAAGGCATTTAATATTTTGTTTTATGCCGGGGCTTCAATTTATTCGGCATACCTAGTTTAATTATATAACCTGTGTGTGTACTGACATGACGCATGACGTCTATTAAATTATATTTGGTCTTCATGAATCTATGTCATTTATCTAGGGCCGGATCCAAGGGTGTGGGGCCCAGGGGAAAATTCCACACAGTGTGCCTGGCTTGCATCGCTTTTCGAGTCGACACCTCGTGTCTTGAGTCACGGCGGACATACGGCACGTGCGCTTGACTCGCTGACCAGTCCGATCACGCATCCTGACTCACGCCTGGCCCTTCCGCTCTATGTTAGCTGGCCTGAGCTGGACATTTGCTCGCTGGCATCTTTAACTTTCTGAACTAATTCCAGCATCCTCTCACTGCTGAATGGACAGGCTTCTGAGTAGGTGCCCGTTACTAGCAAGGTGCCTCAAGGTTCTGTCCTGGGACCACTACTATTCATCATCTACGTCAACGACATGGACGGTGACATGGTTGCCAAGATTTCCAAATTTGCCGACGATACCAAGCTTGGTATGAACGTTGCAAAGGATAGAAATATTGCTGGCCTGCAGGAAGATCTTGGGAAAATTGGGGAGTGGTCGGACACTTGGCAAATTGCCTTTTAACGTAAACAAATGCAAAGTGATGCATATCGGCCACAGAAACCCCCAATCTCATTATATCCTTAAGGGCACTGCTCTTGAATCTACCGACACTGAGAAGGACTTGGGTGTAACTATAACTAGTGATCTCAAGTTCTCGAGGCAGTGTATTGAGGCAGAGAAGAAAGCCCATGAATGCTTGGGTATATAAAGCGACAGTTTGGATATCGGAACAAGGAAATAGTACTTTGTCTGTACAATTCACTTGTCCGACTGCACCTGGAGTATGCCGTACAATTTTTGGAGTCTTTCATTTCGAAAGGACTTCGCTAGATTGGAACGCGTGCAAGCCAGGGCGACCAAACTGATTCCCTCTATCAGACATAAAAGTTATGAAGATAGATTAAAAGAATTAGATCTTTTCTCGTTGGAAACCCGTAGACTGCATGGTCAGCTCATCTGAGGTTTCAAAATACTTCGAGGGTTCGACAATGTTGACTACAGGGATATTTTCAGCCTTAATGAGAGCAGAACAAGAAATTACGGCTTCAAACTTGAGTTGACGCGTTACAACCGCGATTTGTTCGGGAAAAGTTTTAAGTACAGTATCTGCGGTAGCTGGAACGCACTTCCGGTGGAGGTTGTCAACAGCAATTCTGTTGACCAGTTCAAGACAAGACTAGACAAAGTCTTGAAAAGTGGCCGTTTAGGGAGGACGTAAGGCAATTGAGCGGGGATGTGCCCGCTCGACAGCTAGTCCAAAGGTACCCTCATTGAATGGACTGTAAGGTCTTCTAGGGTACTCATTTTCCTTGTTACTCCTTGTTTCTCTCTCTCTCTCTCCTCGCAACTACACCACAACCATCTCCGGATCATCCTCTATCTGAAACACAGCAGTGCAAAGTAAGTGGTTTTTATTATATATTGTTAAGGACATGGGGTGATGTGAGCGGCTGGGCTTTTCCATGTGATGCATCAGTTCCCTCTCATTTACAGGGCATGTACCATGAAGCAAGCCTGCGATATGAAGATCACATCGTTCTTCAAGACGAAAGTGACCAAGACGAGTGGTGATTGCGAACGTGATGTCAATGAGCTGGAGCAACAGCCAAACACTTCGACATCGACAGCCTGTATATCCGACAGCGAAGTCGAATCTCACCATGAAGATCAGGAGGGCAAGGAACTCACTTCTCTTTTTTCGTATGGCACACTGACACTCCCCGCAGCTCCGGTGAACGTTGCTAACTTCATTGGGAACAAGGCGGCCACAGACTCCGAGAAAGTGGCTTTAATCAACCGGACTGCCCTGCCTGTCGAATCGCTACCCTTCATTGAAGAAGGTGGTCATAAGAGGCCATTCCAGCCAAGCTGGGGCATCGCATACCCCTAGCTGAAGTACTCGTTGCTGAACGATGGTGGATACTGCGTTACATTGTGCTGTTCGGCGGAAGTAGCCACCAAACTGCTCAGCAGTCACAATAATCTTGGATATCACGCAACAGCTATGACGAAAATGGGGGGGTTTTCGACACTTTGCGAAACTCGAGGGGAGCTGTTGGCACCATGCTACAGGCGAAAAAGAATGAGAAAATCGAGACCAACCGGCGCCTGTTGGTTCGGATCATTGAGAGCATTTTCTTCTGCGGAGGGAATATGCAGCCTCTCCATGGGCATCGAGAAGACGGTCCATTAGGCCTCTCTATTCTGAGAAAAACGGGAGGAGTCTCAGAGCGCTTCCCCTTATCGAGCACAAGGAGGAGATTCCAACGTCAACCTCCTCCTCACCAGCTTGGCCAGCCAAGCCAACTCCACCCTCATTATCAAAACCATTCAGGACGAGCTGATCGATATCACAGGTGGGTAACACTGCAACTTCTGTCCAAAAAAAATAGGTCTCTTATTCCCAAAGTAGAATTCATGCTATTTTGACATTATGAACAGGTGTCACCATAATCATATATCGCTTTACAGGTCGATTGGTGCTGGAAGAGGTCTTAGCTGGAGTGTCATGGGTATTCGCAGTGCTAAGGGACGAGACCACGGACGTCTCATGGAAGGAGCAAGCCACCATTATTCTTCGACACGTATTAAGGAGGACTTTCTCACTTTCGTCCATGCTGAGAAACACCGGTGAAAGCCTGGCCCAACTGCTTATTTGCACCGTACATGGCCTTGGTTTGGACATGTCAAACTGCCGGGACCTCGGCTTCGACGGAGCGAGTGTCATCATGGAGAAGTTTAGAGGTTGTGCCGCCATCATCAGGTAGCAATATTCCCTCGCCAAACCAATCCACTGCTTTAATCAATGACTGCACCTGGTGCTGATCAAGGGCCTGCGATGTGAAAGAAGTGAAACTGGCCCTTCAGACGCTCAACGAAGTCCATAACTTCATTTACTCCAGCAACATACGGACGCCCCGGTTCTCCAAAATCTGGAAGCTTTCCTCAGCTAATCGGGAGAAGTTGCTGCCCTTGTGTCCCACCAGATGGGTTGAGCGCGGTGCGATGCAGTCCTCGTGTTCATCGAGTTTCTGCCTCACATCGCAGTCTTCCTAGAAGAGGAAATGAAGCTGTACGCCAATGTTGTCATCTTACTTACCGCAATTAGAGACCCTCGCTTTCCTATTGGGCTGGTTGTGGCGGAGTCAGTTTTGGCCCACACACTCAAGCGGAGCAGAACCCTGCAGAAGAAGGATGGCGACTTGGCATCTGCGTACGCATTGATTCGTGAGATCGAGGCTGTTTTCGCCAAGTTCAGAAAGAATGCCGAGGAGCACTTCTACACTATATTTGCAAAGGCCAAGGATCTCCTGATTGAAGAGGACTCAGCTCATGATGACGTCCCTGCTCCCCGTTTCTGTGCACGACGTAAACAGCGAGCGAATATCCCGGCCAGGAAGGCTAAGGAGTACTATCGACGCTCGGTCTATATTCCGTTCGTTGACCAAGTGATCGCCGAGCTGATGAAAAAATTTGAGGACGATACCGTGCTAGTTGCTCTCCGGTTTAAGGAGCTTCTCAAGGGCTTAAAAGTAGACTTGGAGGCCGTCTCATTAATGCCGCTAAGCTCTACGAGAGCGATGTTGAGTAATTGGTGCTCGTGCAGGCGGAGGCACAGGGGTGGAAAAATTCCGCTCCGGTCTTCGGGGCTGCCAAGAATGCGAAGGAGTACGCTCAGACCCGTATATTCCAGAATATTGCGAAGCTCCTGACCATCTTAATGACTCTGCTGGTCTCAAATGTAGAGGCCGAACGCTCATTCTCAGCCTTGAAACGGCTAAACACGTACATGAGTCGCACCATTGGCCAGGATCGCTTCACCGGCCTCGCATTACTCTCCATCCATAATGGCATTCAAGTTTCGAAGGATCAAGGGATTGACAAGTTTGCGCAGAAAAACCGTTGTCTCCTCTTCGCTTAGGCAAATAAAAGGGGACATTGGGCATGGGCTTATAATTTTGAGAGAGCCTGCTCCTGGAAAATAAAAATACTTTTTCTATTATGTGCCTTGTTACTTAAATTGGCGAAATGACTTGCAAGTAGCCTACATAGTTTAGATTACATGTACATATTCATCATTTATACCTATAACTTATTCGTATGTATTTAGCACTGATTATTTGTACGATCATACATGTATTACTCGTAAAAATATGTACCATAATAAGCAGCTTTAATAAATTTCCACTCATAAAAATCCTGGCATCCCCCACCCCCCATAGCTTTTTCTGGATCCGCCACTGTATTTATCATACATAAGTTTAGTATGCAATCCTGTACACTAACTTGATCGGATTGCATAATTAAGCGTTCTTACGAATTACGTCTACGGTTAAATTGCATACTGCAAGAATTGAATCTATGAGTCTTGTATTTCAAGCCAAAACCGAGATCTACTCGCAACATCTTTTTAACAAATGGTTGGACGAATTCCTTCAGGCTTTGAATCAGCTTGCTGCAGATCAAACTTATATACCTACCAATGCCGAACACTATATGTATATATTGGATGTCTTCAGCATTGGCTTACACATAAATGTTATGCGTTAGCGTCTTTTAGAACACAGACTATTTGACATTCAAACCTCGTTCGATCAGACTGGTGCCATAAAGCAGGCACAAAAGAGCTCCGAGACATGCATTGCCTTTGCAATATCATTGTTTGTTGCAGCTAATCAATTCGTTAAGGGGACTGTAGATGTATCACTTTCATGAAGACTTTCCTGCCCGCGATGCAATGTGCCGCAGGTGGATCAAAAAAGGTCATTATGCAAAAATGTGTAAGTCAGTTGGGACTGACTTTTCATTATCTATTGCCCTATAAGGGCTAATTCACGCTCCAACTCTGTGTTCAACTACAAGTGGACTATCAATGTTACAGTAGAAGCTACTATCAATGGAATTAAAGTTAGCGCTATTATATCTACCTGGAGTTATGCGTCTGAATAGATTGTTTAAAAAATCATAGAAATATAGTTGTTCGAATATTGTTTCTATGGCTTCTATTTCTTTGTCAATGTGGCTTATTATACTCTAGTAGATTTTGAGATCTGTAAATCTATGTATTAAAATGTCCGTTTTGCCTGATTTGTATATTGACTCAATTCCAAGACATTATTTTATGAAAAGACACGGCAGCATAAATATGAAATTTGTAGATGAAATGCCATCCCTGAATGTAAGCGGATTGGCCACTCTTTCACTCCAGATCCCTCGTTATTTTCCGAGCTCTCCTCTGATGGCAGGCCTATTGCTGCAAAACCACGAAAATATAATGAACCTGATAGGGTCGCCAGCACTTCAGCTTGACAAGCGCAAATTGTTGCGACTAAGCGAAAGGGACACAAATGACATCTGGCCATTGACTACTCTTAGACAGTAAAGCGATTTATTGTTGGATGCCTAACTATCCTTTACCCAGAATTTATGAGAAGGTAAATAGGTTATTTCACTACATACATTAGACCTAAAATAGGCACAGCGCTAGCTACCAATTAAGGATGGATACACTTTACACCGCCTTCGAAGCATGTCGTAAACTCTATCAATTCTAACGAATTTCATTTGATATTATCAATAAAGTATATTGCTTTCAACGAGTTATTTACCAGTTTATAACTGTTAACCACCTGTATAATACGTATGGTTACTTGAATGATATTACCTTATGTAGAAGAACTAAAAGGAGATCACAAGTCGAATGTTACTAGATTTTTTGTCGCAAAATGAGCGAATTGGATAACCAACCACGAGAAGAGTACGTTTTCGGCACGTTCCATCAATCTTCTGGATTACACTTTCTCCATTGGGTGAAAAAGGCTAGGTCCAAAACTTCTTCGACCATTATAAGTGCTTGGTCAACCTGATGATAAGGCATCTTCGAAGAGAAACTGTCTATTTTCTAATTATTCTGAATGGATTGATGATTTTTCCGTAAAGATTCGACCATTCTTCCAAAGCGATGTTTCCTTTTACTCGCGAAATACAGAATGCGTTTTATGATTAGATAAAAGAAATCGAAGGCTCCGCTGGAACTGCAATTGACGAGTCTGTTCCTTTTATTGTTGGTGCTTCGGAATCCGATTTCGCGACTAGTCTTAATCAAGCCTTTTTATCAAGGTTCTTAAGTACTAACAGAAGGAAACATTCTGCTATCGCAAAAGAGGCATCGACCATTATGGAAGCGTTAAAAAGTGGCGACATTCTCAAAAACGATTAAATACTAAGATGGAGGATTGAGCTGCCTTCTTACAATTTTGATAGTCTATAACTTAATCGAAGAGAATCTTTCGAGATCTTAATGCTCTGCTTTGGAATGCCAAACCTTGTCTTGAATATATGTCTCTTTATCACTTTGGTGTATCTATAATATTATACTTTGTATTCACGCAAAAGCACCTCTTTTCAATAGAAAACTTGAGGAATATAGCATTTGTAGAAATCTAAATACCACGTACATAGGTGTACGCAGAAACACTCCAACACCAGCTGCGTGCCCTCTCGTATCTCTAAACGCACCTCTCGCCTCTAATTCTCCGTCACCTTTTTTCGCACCGCCGTAAACTCCGAGATGGCTCAAAGGCGTGAAAGAAATACTGTCGGCTTAAAGATGAAAAAGGTCTTTCGCGCGACGATACGGATTTTACGAGAATTCGATTCTCTCTCTCGATTCTGCTCGTGAGAGAAATAAAAGAAAGACCTCTCCCTGGAATTAGGCAGAAGCTCTTGGACCTACGTCCAGTTTGTGTGAAACTCGATCCACATAGGAAACTGGGCGCCCGCTGCAAGGAAGGAACTTCTCGGAGAATTGGTTGTTGCCGTCACGGTATTTGTAGGTGCCAAACTTCTCCCCCCCCCCATCTTCAGAGTCTGAGGTTACACCGAACCTCCCTCTGCGGATTACCCTAGACGTAGTTAGGTAATCGGCTTTGGCTACCCACTCCAAGAGCCGAATAATCAGATAGGTACTACAAGGAAGAAGTCCGATTTGAGTCACCACTTAGCTCACCTTCGTGATCCAGTATAGGATCAGCATACCACCGGTCTAGGATTACCCTCTCATTCGGTAACCTCGGACGGCCAGACTAGGTGCGACCATCGTCACCAGAAGAAGATCTTCACCGCCCCTCTTCAAAAATACTTACGAACTCAAAGGTATCGTAATTGAATTATCCCCTCCCCTAACTTCACCAGTTTATTTGTGTACTAGAATTCTCATCCCGAGCCCGTAACCTCGAATATTAGAAGTGCTTACTTAATTCAGTGTTTAACTCAATAATAATATTCCCTTCGTTATGTCTGGTGTCATTAAGACGCAAACATCCCAGTGAGTAATCTGCAAGTAATCCCTACGACATTTTGTAGACTTATTCATTCAGTGCAAGATTAATCCTATTTATATTTATATACGCTGTTGCTTATTTCAAATTCATGCACATTAAAGATTATTTTGGTATTAGGGTGTTTAACTAATTTGGACGACCCTTTGGCAATTATTGAGCAATCCACTCGGCTTAAATCTCAATATTCCACCGACCCACCCGTGGTTGACTTTTACTGAGTAGGGAACACACTCAGGGGATCATCATCTTAGTTTTGATCAAAAGGGTACGCACCGGGGTTATTCTTATTCACCGGAAGTGGCTAAGGTTGGTGTATTGGAAACGCTTCACACCTCCGCGCGGTAATAAAATATATGTCCAGGAAGTGGGACTGGGACTACCCACTCAATAAACCCTCGACAGCATCCTTTTGTCCAATGTGAGCGATAAAACCATATAATTAGGAAGACCATAACAGTTACATTGAATGTCGAGATCTCTCAATGTGAAGTTGCTTTACATAAAAAATCAGCCTTACTTAAATTTTAATCAATTTTCTGAACTTCACCAATTGTAATTCATTTTATTTTAAAACATTTTAAAGCATTAGATAATCATATTTATTTTTCTGAACTAAACTATTTTGTTTTTCAAACTCTAAAGAAATTCTTAGAAATTACCTTGATAAAAATTTAAAATATACATAAGTTATAACCAAACTAAGATGAAATTATTATTCAAATACTCCCAAAAATCCTGTTCTTAAAGTATAGAGTTAGTGATGATGATGATGATGATGATAATAATGATGATGATGAGCCATTCAAGTTTAACAACTCTCATGGCATTTTTTCTTAGTGAGAAAGTTGAATTTTCGTTTTGACTGAAAAGTGGAAGTAGGAGGGAAAGATACGTCGTGGAAAGTAGGGTGGAGAGTAGCCCCCAGTCAACCCTTCATCAAACTCCCTCTCCTCCCCCAAGTGGACCCAGATGGGGAAGGGTCGGTGGGAGGCGATAGAAGTAAAGAGGAGTAATTAAAAATTTGAAGTACGTAAGATAATCGAAGTTGATCTATCTTGACCTGCTTCAAATAACGGATAGATTTGATAGAATGGAACAACTCCATTGTGTGGACCTACTGATTTTATCGTGGATTCAGAACCACGCATCCCTCTATCGCTCGGTTCCTTCCATCTCGTTTCTTTTTTTTTATTCTACTTTTACAACTTCATAGTTAGCGAAAGAACCTTTTAATACATGTTACCTATTTAGTACTAATTAATTCGTAGCCACACGTAAATATGACTTAAATGGGTCGTTGTCAATTAACCTTGCACCTGTGATCGAATCTGAGTCGAATTCAGCTTTGAAAGATTTGTTCCCATCGAAATGTTGCGCCGAAATGCAAATTACGATTTAGGGGCAGTGAAGTTTTTACCTATAGGTATACCATTTCCATATACCCCATTCAGTTGTCTCAAAGCAACAAATTATCCAGACGATTTAACTCGGGATAATTCCTTTATAGGTTAATGCTTGCTTTTGAAGTAGGAACGTTTCTTTACCTACATAAATACAAATTGGAGAACTGGAGAAGATATAAGCTATTAACCTTTGACTTCAATGTATTATCAAAATGCAAGTTTAGCAATTCTCTTGCCTTCTGCGAAGTCTTCTGGGTCTCTTTATGTATAAATGTACCCAGGTTAGGATATCATTTGCTAACCAATAGGGAAGTTTTTAAGTTATATGTCCTTCTCATTTCCACTTTTATTCTTCTTACTATATCTGTCACCTGTGTTTGTGTTCTTATCCATGTATTGCTTCATTGTTCATGTATCGTTCCAAGTTTTATTGAGCTGACTTTAGTTGCTGGGTGTTTTTGTGTTCGGTATCCAAGTTTCTCTTACATAAGTTAAGTTGCCGTAATTATAATTATTCCTGGTCCTGCCATAAAATTTGAACCGCAATTCTGCAAAATTATTTATCATTATTTATGTCTTGGAAAAGTTCATTTTCATTCCATCTGTAAAACATGCTTGTGATAATTCTGTTATCATTGACTGTAATTCTTCTACAATTAAATAAAATGTAATTCAAAGCTTTTGGGGGAAAATATCTATTTTGACTGTGTCCAGACTGTGTCTACCCTATATATTTGAAGCAAATATGTCATTACAAAAGAGAAGGTGACTAAATATGTCATTAATTCCGATTCATTTTTCTTCCCAATGCAAATGGCTGGAAATTCCCTCATGAACTGCTGTAAGCGGCTGGGGGAGATGGAATCCCCCTGTCTCACTCCCCTCTACTTGTATTTTATTAGTGTTCGAGTGTAAACTAAATGCCGATACTGCATGACAGTATATGTAACAGAGTATTTCAATGCAGGCTATGTAAATTCATTCTTATGCAGTGCTCTTAGAACTGAATAGATGTTTGCCACGTAGAGTAAGTTGGCTTCTGAAACCTGCCTCCTACGGTGGCTGATTTGTAATATTTACACAAATCCTCAATTTCATATGTGTAATATGTTATATGACGTAACTTGGATTACTTATAATTGAATAACTACTTGATAATTTAATTAGTAGTTTTATTAATATCTGGGATCGATGTCTCGTAGTATGAGGAATCCTACCCCGATATTATCGTTTTTATCTTTATAAGAGTGTATGTGACCGTTTTGTGGGTGTATTTTTCCTTTTCCTTTTCTTTTCACTTCACTAAGGCCAATAATGTTTTATTGTATCCTCTTATTAATTTCTTCTTTGTTCTAGGTGAGTGTCAGAATATTCTACTTAGCCAGAATCGTCAACCATTCCCAGACAGCTTCGTAACTCCAGGTATTCATAACACCCTATGCTCTTGAACTTACCTACCCTTTTACCTTTTCAGACTCGAACTTCTCCTCTGAAGAAGGGTTGTCCTATAGAGTGCATCATCATGAAGGTGCTAGTCCAGAGAACTCATCAGAGTCACCCATTTCCACTATCCTTTCACAGATCTTTGAATTTTCTTTTGTTGATATCTCCTATATTTATTCACTAATCCCCCTTATTTTGTAGGACATGGCAGAAGCAATGACTGTGAACACAACTAGGCCTCAATGAAAGTTCGAGGCCTGCGTCAAACATTACTACAAGACAGGCTCGTTCAAGAAAATGCAAGAGACTTTCATGCATCAGTTTGAATGTGAAAGGCTCCGTCCCAACGCAGAATTCAGAACTTGGTGGACCACTTTGAGAAGTATGGAACCGTGGAGAACCTCATCACAGCCAGTAAAAACCGTCCGAGCCACTCAAGACGTCCCAGGAAGCGTACAGCCGAGCTGGTCGAGAGCGTGAGAGAGTCAGTTCAGCGGAGTCCGAGACACTCTGTGAGCAAGCGCAGTCCCTAGTTATATCCCGTGCAACTTGTAGGAGAGTACTAGTAAACGATATGTGGGCTCACACATAGAGAATAGAGACTAAGCACACCCATACAGTCTTAGACAAACAGCAGAGAAAAGCTCTGGCATTCAAGTTACTGGAGAAGATCCATGAGACTCCAGATTTCCTTAAGCTCCTTTGGACTTCCGTTTAACCCCACTTCCATCTTGAAGGAAAGGTGCACTCAAAGACACATGTCTTCTGGGGGACTTCAAAACCCAGTGTAGTAGCCACCAAGCCCCTATACTCCCCTAAGTGCACAGTATGGGCTGCAATCTCAGCCAGAGGCATCATCGGACCATTCTTCTTCGATGAATCTGGTGCGACAGTTTCAGTCACCAAAGAAAGGTATGTTTAGGTCTTAATATCCTTCAGGAGTAAGGTACAGACCCGCTTTACGTCGTTATGAGAAAGTTCTGGTTCCAACAAGGGAAGCAATCTCTCACACCTGTCCCGAGATTAGCTGAAAGAGAACTTTGGAGTTTGTGTGATTAGTCTCAAAGAAATGCACGGAGCTAAATGGAAGTCATCTCAAACGCATGCTCTAGAATGAAGAAGAAAAGCCCAAAGACTATCATGCTTTAGTTTGATGTTCTAAACAAAATAAACTAGTTATGACTGAAGTTTCATTTAATCAAAAAATGAAACTTCTCGAAAGCTGGGGCTCGTTTTTTGGGTGGTAACCCTCTATTACAAGGATAATTGCACCCCTCTCGATTCATCTAGTTTTAAATATCACTAAGCAACGCTTGTCAGGCAGAGATAATGAGAGGTAATTATCTCTCGCATGGATGATATTAAAATTGAAAGAGATTAAGTGAAAGCGCGCTCTATGCTCGGAATTTCCAACCAAACTCTGCCACATGCATATGTAGTCTGACCACCATTCAACTCTAAAATGACGTCAAATAGAGCGCTTAAAGATTAAGCGTGGGTCACGCTTTATAGCTCCCATAGCCGCTTTAAATTCACTTTCCCTCATTTCAAATCATGCAAAATTTGATTGTCGCGTGATTAACCGTATTGCTTTCACTAAACTAACTCTTGTGGACCGGGAAATGGGCAAAAATAATATAGAGTCAGAAAAGAATATAGGGGTGCAAGAGACAGGAAGGGCACCCAACGATCTTGAACCCCTGTTCCGCAAGGAAGGAGGTCTCCTTGGAAGGGGGGTTATGATTTCTATTGATGTTAATGAACGAGGTTCGCATGTAACTAAAAATAGCAATTTCTAATACGAACAAATTAGGTTGGGAAGGACTTTTTCAACCTTTCTTTAAATAAGGTTTTTCACTATCGATACTTTCTCCCTTCATTAACACATATCCACAACTAATGCGTACATAAATTATCGACGCTTACATCCACAGGTGGAGGAACACATATATCTACATTAAAAAACAAACATATTGTTTTTTAAGGCCTCACGGCTTTTACGGAAAGTAGATATTTTTGCACCGTCCTCTAGAAGATTCCATTGCTGTAATCTGGAGCCCAACAGTTCTGCGTTCTCCTTTGACAATGGCAAATCCCTCAACTGGATCTTCTTTTTCTTAGAATCATCCTTATACATTTCATCGTCATTGCTATCCTCCTCTTCATGCGATGAATCATCTCCTTTAACTGCACGAGCTGATGGAGGAACTGGGATTGGCATCTCCATATTATGGGGGACTGGTTTTATAGTTAACTTACAATCTGGATATACAATTTTTGACTTGTTCTTATTTGAGAATCCCGCAATATTTGTCATACAAAAAGAAGCAATCAAAAACATAATTTGTTGGCTCACGCCACAACATTGGTACAGCAAAGGGCATACCCTTCCGTTTGCCATTTAACCACTGTGTGAGCCCCGTATAACACACAGTACAAGATTTGTGAGGTACCCAGGGCTTGTCTTGGTCACCAACTTTACAACCAAAATAATAATTGTATGCAGTTCTCACTCTTTTAGCTAAATTTTTCCACTGGTTGTTTGGAGTATATCTTCCACAGATATAACAAAAGTTGTCTGGACTATTTAGACATTCTCGCCGATTCATGTTTTCAAATTAGTTTGTTAATATCCTGTTATACACTTGTGTATAATCTTATTTCATTTACAAATTAATTGACAGATAAATCTGACAGAAAAATGCAATTAGTCACTGTATGTAAATACTGTTTCAACACCACTACTAAGATGGCTAGATTTGACAACGTGATAAAGCAGAAGTGTAACGCAGAAACCAAACACACACAACACATCCTCACACTACGGTAGCCGAAGCAACAGTCCCCATATGTGTAACTAAAGAGTATGTGTGTAACTCAGGAAGCTTACGTGCTAGAACAATTCTGATTGCAGATTCGAAATTAGCATACTTGATTTAGTATTAATCATAAGCTAATACCCAAGTAGCAAAATCATTGTTGACTAGTGTAATGCGAGAAGGAAATAGGAGGGAGAGACTGAAAAAAAGGCCGTTGTTTCAAAACCATTCCTATACTGACAGGTGCAAGTTCCGTCTGTAGCATGTAGAGAACAGAGTCACCGGTAACGGTTCCATTAAAAAAAAATGGCCCAGTCAAACATCTGACCGATAAGCAAGTTCCTAGTGTTATCGACATAAATATGCGGATTGGTAAGACCTACTACCTAAAGTGGGATCGATTTACTGAGACATTTTTAGTCAACTTATTTAAAAAGAGTTCATTTCAAGGAAAACCAGTTAGAGAACTACGCGTAGTTAATTAAATTTTATATGCAAGCAGTTCGCTGTTTCAATTGTTTAGATTGCTAATTTACCTTTCATTTTAAGGTTGATTGTAACATATTATCGGTGGGAGGTTGTTATAGAATATATTTGTTAGAGAATTTGGTGTTCTCAACTCACAATCGTGTGAGCTCTTCCCAATCGCAGGATATCTAAAGTCTTCTGGCGTTATATCACTTTGGATTTGACTTTGGTCGCGTTGCGAATAGGAAGAGTCAAACCTAACTGGTAATTACCAGTTGTAAATACACGAGTGAACGAAACTCAGCGCGGGTGGAACAAAACAAGGAATCGGTATATTTGAGAGAAAAATGCACATACAAAAAAGCGTTACAAAAATAATAGTTAACAGTGGGGAAAAAAAGTTGAGCGGAGAAGAGAAAGTTTCACAAGTACTAGTAAGAAAAGAAATGAGTTCTCCAGGTACTACCGGAGGTCATATTATTGTATATATACTTGGTTATTTTTAATCTTACTATATTAAATTGGTTTAGTTCTCCAGGACATAATGGAGGACAAATATTTTACATTTTAAAAATTTCGGAAATTTGTCCATTACAGAGAGTTATATTTCATAAATTACATTAATTTTAAATATATACACCATCACTGTTTATATTAACGTAACTACTGAGTATTGAATGTTTTTATCATTAATTCTTTTAACCTCTGAATTTTAGTATTATTAGACATTTTCATCCTTTTTGAACACTGTTTGTTAAATTAAATTAATTATCATTATCATTAATTCCTTAAACCTCTGAATTTAAGTATTATTAGACACTTTCTTCCTTTTTTAACCACTGTTTATTAAATTAATTCAATTAATCTTTAATCTATGGAATTACTGCATATGTGACAAGGGATGACGTGAATAACAGGGATAGAACACTTAATGCGTCAGGGCAGAGGTGTCAGTTGCTTCGTATTGGCCGTCTCTTGCCTGAGCCTGAGGAAGTTTTATTGTGGCGTAAAATAAACGTCTGACCAAAGGAGTTTGCTACAGAACCCCAGATCTTCAGGGAGGAGGTTATATGCCAAAAGCGTAATGCCCTAATGGTGACCAAACGTATGGGCAATAGCAGCTTCGCATTGAAGCGAACGTCACGTTATAAAGGATTCTTTTTGAATATTATTACATGATTTATTTTTGTGATCATCGCAGATAATTTTAATTGGGCCAATTAATGACGAGACTGAATCTGATTCTGAGAACATATTGCGATTCAAAATTCCTCCTGTTTACACAATACAAACTAAAGATGATTTGCCCAATCTAGAGTGGTTTGATGGGTAGATAACAAGTGATTACTCTCATACATGGTTGAGACATTGAAGATAATACAGTTTTAAAGGTTTTTATATGACGTATTTTTTCCATTGAAAATAAGAAATACATATTTACGAAACGTTACATTATGTGTGGTCGATACATGGAAAATAATGCAATTTGAAAGGTTTTTATGTGACGCAACTTTTTCCTAGAAAAAGGTAGATGAATTCTCCATGAGAAAGTAGGATTTATCACTACATGATTCACAGTCGATGGTCGTGTAGAATTAGCGGGTTGTTTTCGGGATGCATTTGATCGTGTTGGTCATCAGATTCAACCTTGCAGTCTTTCTTAGCTGCGAGGGAGGAGGAATCAATTTATTTATGGCGTCAGGTGATAATGTGGGAATGTAGGAATGTTTTAGTTTTGTTTTTTTTTATCCGTGCGTGTATAGTACACTTGTTCCCTTGCCTTCGGAAGCAATTCACGTGAAATGAGAGGGTTGATCAAGTTTATGCTATGCTGAAGCTCTCGGACAAACTGGTTCAAGAGGGGATCTTTTCCTCGAGTAACAAGATGGTTACCATGGAGACGAAGACTACAATCATATAAGGTCGGAGAAATTCGTTGTGCGCCTTTGGCGAGTTACGTAACTCCAATGAGGCAGATAATTTGTGTGGTCAGTTAGATGGGAGGAAAGAGCTTTTGCAAGTGGGCAAGACTTAATGACTGTGTGTTTGATAATGTATCGCATTGCTCAGGGGTTGGAAAGGCTTCTAAATATGTGCTCAGTATCTGTGAGCTTTAAGAGATGGGGGAACAATCCAAATCTCACCTGTAGTACATTATCCGAGATGCGGATAGGAGCTCCAAATCGAGAAAGGTAATTATTGAAGGTTTCCGCTATAGAATCAGATGTCAACTTCTTTAATTGAAAAACTTATATAACCATTTGATGTACACACAAATTTTCGTCAGGGGTAGCCACAGACATCACAAATAGTGGTCAATTCTGTCTGTGGTGTGGAAACGATTTTATGGGGACCTAGAAATGTGTACACGTTGATTTGGTGTATATTTGTACCTCTTACTCCTGGCAAACCGCCCAACTCTTAATCCATTATTATATAATTTTTCGCATGTTGTTTTATGACTCTATCTGAGATTGAGTGTAGATTGGGTCGAACCCTTATATGAGCGATAGTGTGATACTGATCGAATACAAACATCCTGATTTAGGGAGTGTATAGTAAGGTCAAATTAATCTTAGTGTTGGATTAAGGGCGATTGATTTTTGTAAAAATTGAGAAGTTGAGGGGTCAGCTTATAACTATATTACCTCTAAATATTTTGACTTGGCAAATTCTAACGCTTTATAATCTCTAATTAGGTAATGGCGGTATGGTGGCACAGATCAAATTGAGGAAAGAGGTTAATAGGTTTATTTAAATCGAGGAAGCTAACAGAGGTTCGTGCGAAAGTAGTGCGTCTCAGGACAGAACATCACTTTCGTTTGTAAGTTGACCAATAAGTTAGAGAACATGAGCTTCTCTTGGAAAGTGCAGGTTGACTGAGAGCAGAACGCTCAAAGAATCGCCGTACAATCGGTGTGGGTATAAAGTCGAGAACCCGGGAGCATGGGTCTCAAGTTCTTTATGATTAAGAATATAGTCAACAATCGTTTGCTGACGATTGAATAGTTTAGCTCAGGGCCTTTGAAAGCATGCCTGAAATGTTATAGGATTATATATTCCTCGTATGCATATTATTGGAGGATTTCTCCTGCCCCTATGTCCGAGGCATCCCGATCAAACGAAGGGGATAATTCTTATTTCGATGTACTATATCCTTTTTGATTTTGACAGAGGGCTTTCTTGCTTCGTCGTCCATATTAAAAGAGAATTGGAATGAAATGTGTTTGCATTCTTAAGGAAATAAGGTCAGGAGCCGTCTCTCAAGATTTACCAAACCAAGGAATCGATGGAGTTCATGCAGTGTTTTCGGTCGTATGAGCTGAGTAATCGTGTGTGCGTAATACGCGTGAATTGACTATGTAACGCAAAATGATTGATTTGAAATCCATTCAATTTCAATCGAACCTCTTCCAAATGAAAAATGTACTCTTTCTCGTCTTTGCTCGCGTTCAGGTGATCAACTAATGCGAAGACGGAATAAAAAATCCTTCAATAGATTGTTTATGTAACGTTGAAAGGTTTGAGAACTAGTACATATGCGTCGAGGTATCACAGACCATTCAAAGGAACGCAGCGGAGAAACCATTGTTTTTTCTAACGGAGTTCGCATCCGCGGGAATCTGGAAAAGCATGGCCTTCAAGTGAACCTTAGAAATACTTTGAAACTTTGCAAGTTTGTTGCAAAGGAATCTTCCATACGCAATTTCATTGTTGTGCAGACATGGGTTCAACGAGACAATGAGTGGCATATTTTACACTATTGGTGTAATAGTGGGACATATGCCGCCCATTGTCCCGTTGAAAATGTATTCATTCTTCATAAAAGTGTAGTTTTCTAAGTTTTGAGAGAGGAAACTAATAATCAAAAACCCGTTTTGTTGGCACATTTCCAGAGTGGAGGAGTTGGTAGCAGTGAAATTGCCATCGGAGGTGCATCTACGTGTTAGCTAACCAAACTCTTTATGACACAATCGGTTACACACAAGCTTATTAAGTCATTGAGAGATAGCGGCAATATCCTGCTTCAGCGGGTTGATGCTGGACTCCAATCACTGGCAAATCTCCTGATGAGGGTCTTTTTCAAGGTCGGTGAATCTTTTTTTATTGGACTTCTCGAGGGAACGAGCTGCGATAGTCGACAATGGGTCCAGGCAGGGGGGGGGGGGGGGAGGCTAGGGGCTCGGTGACAAAATTTCCAAAGATACATGGATGTGAAGAGTATAGTCTTTAGATGAAGGATTCCCTAAGGAATTCTTCATTTATACAGCTGCCATATGTGTCTCGCAACCTGTGGAGAACGTTGACGGGATGACGGAAGGAGAGATCATCAAAGCAGAACACGAGCTCCATTTACTGAACAACTGTTTGGGGTGATTTTTTTTTTACAGAATTGCCTTCCGGCGTGATAGATATGTAGGCCATTTAGGTCGTTGAAGAGAGGAGAGATAGAATCTCTCACTGAGCAGAGAAGTGCTGGAAATGCAGCTGTTTGCTTTTTGTGCAATTATTCCTCCCGGAGTTTAGTTGTGATCGGGTGATACACATCCTGCGCAGGAATGGCACTCTGCCCAGTCAGATGAAATGTTGTGGAGCGTTTGGTATTCTTGCCTCACTATTGTATGAACTATTCGCATTCGCAGAGTAAATAAAGTCTTTTGGCTATATATGGATCTTTGCTGCACAAAAATAACCCAGTATAATTCTTTGCCGGCTAAGTGGATGAAGATAAATTAAGAGGATCGATTCATGATTTCATTTCTTCTCCAAGATTTTCGGTGACGAGGGGGATTCTGAACATGTATTTTAGAAGCCCCACTTGGAATAATCTCATGTCTTCTACAAGGTTTTTTATGAGGAGATTTTGAATATGTATTACGAAATACAATTTTTGATCATCCTAAATTTCACTCGCCTCTTGTGTAAGAATCATATTTTCAACTTGATGATTTTCGTCCTGCCCCCCCAAGGGCCTAAACGTGCGGTTCAAACCCTTTTATTTTGTTCTCCTTCGACACTGATTTAAAGCACAGTGTGCTTTGTTTAGCTTCAGCAAGACATAAAGGATAATTTTCCCTTGGACCCCTGCAGCAAGGCCTAAAAGGCGATTTTTTTCCGATCATATAACAAGTCCAAAACGCTTTCTTCTTTACATTTAACAATGCCTAAAGTCCTTTTGCTCTTTGTTTTCCTTAAAAAAAAAGACAAAATGATCATTTTCCTTTCCTTTCAAAAAAGCCATAAAGTCCAATGCTCTATGTTACTATTTGTTTACCTTCAACGAAGCCTAATACCCCACTTCATTTATTTGACCTCAACAAGACCTGATACTTTATTTTCTTGTGTTCCCATTCAACAAGACCTAAGAGCCTATTATTATTTTTATTTATTTTCCTTTAACAATGCCTAAAAATTCGATTTCTTTCGTTCCCATTCAACAAGGTTTAATAGCCTATTTTTAGTCGCGCGCGAGTCTAGTCGGTCGGTTCCCGTTTTTCTTTTTTGTTTATTTTGGTAATAGCATTGTAACTATTTGGCCGATTATAACGAAATTCAAAACCCTTATGTTGTTTTACATTCTTTTTTGAATGATATAATTGCCAAGGTCCTCCCAAAGTTAGCTCGAGAATTATTTTGTTTTGGCAATAACATCATAACTATTTGGCTGATTCTAACGAAAGTTGAAACCCATATGTTGTTTTACATTCTTTTTCGAATGATATAATTGCCAAGGTCCTCCAAAAGTTAGCTCGAGAATTATTTTGTTTTGGCAATAACATCATAACTATTTGGCTGATTCTAACGAAAGTTGAAACCCATATGTTGTTTTACATTCTTTTTCGAATGATATAATTGTCAAGATCCTCCCAAAGTTAGCTCGAGAGTTATTTTGTTTTGGCAATAACATCATAACTATTTGGCTGATTCTAACGAAAGTTGAAACCCATATGTTGTTTTACATTCTTTTTCGAATGATATAATTACCAAAGTCTTCCCGGTTAGCCGTGGAATTATTTGGCAATAACATCATAACTATTCAGCTGAATCTAACGAAATTTGAAACGCTTATTATTTTACATTCCCTTTCCTCTCAAGGTTAGTCCGGGAATTATTGAAAGTTTTGAAGGTCATAAGGTCATAAATCCGAATAAGTGAGATCACGCGTCTTTTGGTCAGCAGACCTATTTTCTTTCTTTTCAACAAAGTCCAAAAAACGTGATATTTTGTCCATTTTCCAACTCTTTCGCTATTTTTATATTATTCCTCTTTATTCCAATTTTGTACTATTCCATCTAGTTATTTCTCTCGTTATTATTTCTCTTTATATCTTATTTCAGTAAAATTAAAATAGGCCCAAACCTAGAAAATCTTCGTCCAGGCGAAAGGGCTAGCTTTTGTTCTCGACGCCATATTGGGTTAGTTAAATACCTTTAATATTCTTCGTAAGTCATTAAATTCAATTGGATTTAAAAGACCATCATTGAATAGAGTCTGGGTTTAGATACCTTCATCGTGCCTTGCGGTATTACTTTCTATTTTTCGAATTACCTTCCTCCTGTAAGTTTGAAACATGATTAAGGGATACAAGGATTTATAGCCAATACATTATGTACACAATTTGTAATATATTAATTTCCCAACCCTTTTTTGTAAATGTTCGAGAACCCACAAACCCCAATTAGTTTCAGTTTAGTTTGGGATAAAAAAACACATAGAGCCATGGCCAAAAGTTTTGAGAATACTCTATTATTTTTTTTTAGATAATAAAAATAATAGAACTAATCAAACGTTAAATTTTTTTTTAGTATGTTTTGTATCATAATTTGAAGGTGAAATATAAAAAGAAATCAAAGCCCAAACCTATTTTATTAATAAACAAGCCGCTGTTCTCTTCCTTGACAGGAAGAGCTTGGTTACACTGGCACCCTTGCGGGGTGTGGCCTACGGCCTTATTTGCTAATCTTAACCGCCTTTTTTAATCCCCTTTATTGACTCTTTATTTTAACACCCTGAACACCCTTTTCTTCTTCTTCTTCTTCATCTTCATATTATTATTCTTCATTTTCATATTCTTCTTCCTCATCTTATTCTTCATCTTAATCTTCATCATCTCCTTCTTCTTCTTCATTTTCATCTTCATCATCATCTTTTTCTTCTTCTTTTTCTTCTTCTAAAGGAATTATTAGAAATAACTGATAAAAAAATTAAATCTACTTAGGTTACAACCGAACTAAATGAAAAAATCTTATTTAAACCTTCAAAAAATCTCGTTCTTAAAATAAAGGGTCATGGATACAGTCAATTGTTTTGCGTAGTCGATATTTACAATGATGTTCCTCGTTCTTCAGGACTGCTTCAGTTCATTTTTGCATACTGGAGACCAAATTTGGGATGAAACTTGACCAAAGTGGAGATGAAACTTGTTCATTAAACCTCCGCATTTGCTCGCAAAGGATTGCTTCTGTTTATCAACCGCCAGTTTGTTTATCACTCACAAATTCTATATCGAGTTCAAATCTGGCGAATTCTCCAGCTAAAGTACCTAAAGTTCACTGTTATATTGAGAGAACTTTGTTATTGCTTTTGATTTGGAAAAAGAAAAAATTGGTCCTTAGCTTTTGGAAAAAGGTGTTAATGAGGCACGTTAGGGTACCATTTAGAGTTCATGGCAGTCCCTGGGCAAAATTGTTAGCGTTCCAGTTCCCTTAGATGAGAACCAGCACCAGACATAGAGAGTGCCCGGATGCTTTACCGTGGGCAACAAACAGGACTCATAAAAGCTTTTCTTCTCCTAACGAGAGGTCTTGCAGGAGCTCCAAACAAGAGGAGCGGAGCTAGATCAGAGCATATCATTTTGCCCCAATCTTCAACAGTCCATTCTTTATATTTGTTACAAAAATGGAGAGTATCCGTAAGGTTCTTCTTGGTTAAATGAGGCTTCATCGCAGCACTTCTCAACTTGCTACTATTGTAGAAATGTCTGCAACTCACTGTGCGCGCTTAAGCGTTCACACTTAGTAACTATCTATTTGCATTACAGGCCACTTTGGTGGAGAGGCAACAATTTTTGCACACTATTATTTGTAAAGATCCATTTCTGAATTTTAAAAAGATTACAAGCTTTATTTTTATATAAAGACCAGGCCTATGGGGAGCCCTATGGGAGGAGCTTGCGCTTCGCTGCTAAAATTAAGATTTAAAATCTAAAAAAAAGCAGCCATGGTTAAATTTTTATAAATTTTCTGAACTTTGCCAATTATAATAATTTTAAAGAGGAACTAAATTTCCCTCCTTTCAAAATATCGCGTTGCTAAAAATATAGTTATAGAAGAAGATATATAAAAATCAATTTTCTGAACTTCACCATTTGTAATTCTTTGGGTTTTAAAAAAATCGCAAAATTTCGAAACTTATATTTATTTCTGAACTTCACCATTTTGTTTTTTGATATTATAAAAGAATTATTAGAAATAACTTTGATAAAAAACATAAGTCATAACCAAACTAAGATGAAATTATTATTAAATTCAAGTACTCAAATAAATCCCCTTCTTAAATTATAGTTAGTGATGATGATGGTGATGATGATGATGAAGTGATGATACGAAAGGAGCGGTTAAGCCACCTCCTCCTTACAGGAGGAGCTTGCACTTCGTATGCACACCTTCGATCTGTAGCCTACGGCTTATCTGGCTTTGGCAAGGGGGTTTTGTTATAAAAAAAATTAAAAAGGTTTCCAGCACAAGTTTCCAAAGTATTTACTCTTGGTCTATCATTTTTTTTAATCGATGCTTATTTTCTAGGCCTAAAGGAAAGAAAAAACTTTGAGCAGGATTCTTTGGAAATTCAGAAAAAAAAACAATCCAAAAGACTATTTTGTCCCATCTAAATTTGGTCTAATAATTTCATTTGGCTTAACTCGTTTTTAAAGGCCAGTAGTTATTTTCTCCTGCTAAAGATTGAAATTGAGAATCTATCTTAGAAATAATCGGATAAAACCTTCGAATATACGAAAAAAATAAAAAAGAAAACCATTTATAATTCTTTTAGTTTTAAAAATAAAAAAACAATCGATAATCAATTTTATTTTTTCCGAACTTCCTCATCTTGTTTTTAAACTTTTCCAAGATAAAATATAATCTTATCGATAAGCTCATGGAAAATATTTTGCCAATTGACTATATCTGAAAAAAATCAAAATGTTTAAAAATTAACTTCTTAAAATATTAGTATTAGGGATTACGAAATATACTATAATTTCACATCATTTAACTGACTCATATTTGTCATCATTTTGCCCTTTTAATCAAATAGCAAAGCTCCGGAGACTGAAACTAACCTCCTACAGGAACAGGACGAAAGCGAGAGTTTGGATTCAGCGAAGGAATGAGCTGTTTTTTTCCCTATCATTTTTGAAATGCTTTTTAATTAACCTAAAATAATTTCAATTATAGAATAACAAACCAAACCTGCGGTACTCCTTACAGGAGGAGCTTGCGCTCTACAGGCAGACTATGGCCTACAGCCTATCCTGCTCAAGCAACGGGCTTATGGTCTAAAAAAAAAAAGATTTCCAGTATATATATATATATCATTATAATTTTCTCTCAATCAATTCTTTTTCAGATTCATCCTTATTTTATAGACAACAGAAAACTTTTAATCGGAATTATTTTGAAATACGTAAATAATCTGAAGGGGTTTTTTTTCCGAGCCAAATTTGTTCTAATAGCTAGTGGCCATTATCTATTTCCTTGGACTAAAGATTAAAAGGGTAAAAACCCATTTTGAAAAAGAACTTCCATAAAACCTTTTTGAATGTATGAAAAAACAACCATGCCTTAATTTTAATCAATCATCTCAATGTCTCTCTGAACTTCACCATTTGTAATTCTTTTTGTTTTAAAAAAAATTCAAAATATTTAATAATCATATTTATTTTTAAATGGTTTCATTTCTTTAAAGTTTGAATACTTGAAGTAACAAACATGGTCATTCTCAAACATTCAAAAAGTCTTAGGAAATAGACTGAAATTTTCCCAATTTAAAATAAGAGTGATATGGATTATTCCTATCAAGGAATGGTTAAAAACTAATAAAATAAATAATCATATATATTACTCTGAAAACTGTTGCCCATGACTGTAGAAGTTCGTGTGTAATTTTGTTAAGCTCAATATTTAATGTATTTAGATTTATAGTAAATATTCACATTTTCTCCATCCTTTGATTTGTAAACTGAGAAAGAAATTAGTAGGAGTATTGTCACCGATCTACACTCATTTAAGACCCCTTTTAATAGTCATTAGGGAGCTACTGATTAACGTAGGATCCGAACCATAGCTCTCTACAGCGTATGGCTGCGACCGTGAATTCGACCCGAATTAGGACTCTATCTGGCGACTAAACACACCCCATGTGACTTAACTTCGCTAAAATTGGAAGCAGTGTCTCCACTCGATTCCGCTGTATCAATCGATAAATGAGGGCACCAGATCGATCATCAATCCAAATATAATTGGTGACATACGAGCCTCCTCGAAATGTCAACAAGGATCGGGAAGTGCCATTACAATTGAAGTGCCATGCCAATTGTTAGCTGAAATTCCTCTTCATCTTGCTTTTGTTTCCTTCCTGTGTGCTATCAGTGAATACTTCGATGCAACGTCAAAAATAATGGGTTATTTCCGAAGACATTGAACAGCCTTGCATCACAAGCGAGAGTAAGTGATGAAATTGCGAGCACTGTTTTAATGGTCATTATTTCCGAGTACTTCCTGGAATATGGTCTAAATCCGGCAGAATGCATGAGAGAGGTAGTGGATTAAACCAAAATGATTTAAAAGAGAGAATTCAGTAGTTTTATTTAATTTCATTTTTTTTCTAAATTATCACATTTGCGTTCGTTACAAAAATTAATACGAAATATTACAATTACAAAATATCAGCGTTGACGGAAGCCTGGTTTCTAGAAATGCATTGAATGTAATGACGGTGAAAATGATTTCAAAAATTCTAACTAAATAACACAACGAAATTCTCTCTATACCATGCTTATTATTACATCCTTATAATTATATAACATTATTATTTAAACATATCCTAAATCAGGCCTATTTATAAGAATGCCCCAGTAATATTACAGTTAATTTCAAGTAGATTCTTGGACCCAGTAAAAGAATCTATTGAGTTATGTCTGCAATATATTTTCAAATTAATATTGGTTTTAGTAATATTTTCCGAATATAATGCGAGTAAAACACCACTGATGCATTTGATGCACACATAATATTCTCCCTTATGCACAATAGAATCTATCGGTAAGATAAAGTTATATTTTCATACATATTAAAACTTGTTTTTAATGACTTTTAACAAGTCTTACAACCATTATAGTGATTTTATAACGGATAACTGATTTGAGAAGTATTTTTACCCAAGGTCTATTGATAAAATTGTTCTTTGGAAAAGAGGGCAAGATAGGGTAGCTGAGCCCTTTCGAGAAAATAGCCTGCTACGTGTAAAACATGCATACCTTCACCACAAATTACTGCAGAAAATCTTTGAGGTGTGGATAATTATATCATCAACATCTAGAACTCGTCAGAGCCTTGGTCACTGAATTTGTACTCCTGCTTTTGATTTTATCGAAAATCGTGTATTTTATTTTTTCGCTCATTAGTATCTATATATAATCATTAATTAATTTACTCGATTAAGCTAAATCAAGATGGGTCGTTGTTCATTTTTTGAAAGTCTATATCTTAGCCATTTTTGTTTTAGTTTGTTGTTATTTTATTTTTGAGAGAGGAGAATTAACTGACATATTTACTTTCTGCAGTTCTATCATCCTTTGAAGTGAAGCTTTGTTTTTGTCTAAAGCTGAACATCATTGAACATTTAAACCATTATTATAATTGTTACTAACTATAATTTAAGAACGGGATTTTTTAGTATTTGAATAATAATTTTATCTTAGTTTGGTTATGACATATTTTTTTATCAAGTTTATTTATAATAATTCTTTTATAATATCTAAAAAGAAAATGGTGAAGTTCAGAAATAAATATAAGTATCGAACTTTTGTGAATTTTTTAAAACCCAAAGAATTACAAATGGTGAAGTTCAAAAAAATTATTTTTATATATCTTCTTATATAACTATATTTTACAAAGTGATATTTTGAAAGGGAGGGAAATTTAGTTTAGAGTTCCCTTTTAAAATTATTATAATTGGCGAAGTTCAGAAAATTTAACCATAGCTGCTGTTTTGGGGGTTTTAAATTTTAATCTTAGTAGCGAAGCGTAAGCTCCCCCAACCCCCCGTAGAGAGGAGTGGCGAAGCCATTGCCTGGTCTTTATATTATTTAAATAATAAGAAGAGAAAACAAATCTCCATCGAAAACTTTTCGGGAAGAGCTATGTCTAATAACCTTGCGGCAAAGTTTAAGGAAGTGAAAATATATGGAAGGTACATAGCTCGAGTTCATACACACACACACACACACACACACACACACACACACACACACACACAGCTCATCGAAGTTTTCAAAATACTTCGAGGGTTCGACAATGTTGACTACCGGGATATTTTCACACTGAGTGAGAACAGAACGCGCAATCACGGCTTCAAACTTGAACTGAAGCGTTACAACCGCAATCTGTGTGGAAATTTTTTCACTTACAGTATCTGCGGTAATTGGAACGCACTTCCAGTGGAAGTTGTCAACAGTGAATCTGTTGACCAGTTCAAGTCAAGACTAGACAAAGTCTTGAAAAGTGGCCGTTTGGGGACGCAAAACAATTGAGCAGCCTTGTGCCTGCTCGATTGCTAGTCCAAAGGTACCCTCTTTGAATGGACCGTAAGGTCTCCTAGGGTACTTACTTTCCTTGTTACTCCTTTCCTTTTTACTTTGTTTATGTGTTTCCCTCTCCCTCCTACCTATCTCTCTTTATCTTTCTTAACATATACATGGTGTTCATGCTAAATCTGACGATTAATACTGTCTTCTTTTTTCAGGAACATTTTGATGTATCGGTGAACAGTTAACGGCGTTGAAGAGCATCCACAGTAAAGATTTACTTGATAAAAAGTTAGTTGACATGGAGTGGAAGCTATCTGAATAGTGGAAAAGAGTTGCCTGCAACAGGTCTCTTTTATACAATCCATACGATGTTGCACGTATCATGAAGGGTTCCGCCAAACTGTGATGGTTTGTGCGTGTGACTCCAGTGATGATGATGCCATTCCGTCTCACTTATTTGAGCAGGATCTTTGGCTCAGTTCAGCGGCTATGTTGAGGTTCTGGTGATTGGGGTCAAATCCTGTCTAGAGAGGGTTACTGATGGAAGGCCAAACTTCCGGAAAAGAGTCAGAAGTGGTTGTCGGAAAATTTCTACTCCTTCACCAGCCCCACTTTTCGGCTTCCTAGATCCCACGATTTTAATCCCATGAATTAATATGTGTGGGGCGTAGTTGAGAAGATGTCAACCGTTATGCGGGCAACCTCAAACCGAGTTGGTGACCAAGATCAAGGTGTTCGAAAATCTTCCCAATGGACGCAGTGAGGAACGCTTGCGCAGGGGGTGCGGACTCGTCTTGCGGCAGTGGTAGAAGTTGAGGGGGACTACTTTTAGTAAAATGTTATCTTCCAGCCGTAATCTAGTTGATACAAACCGTCAAATTTACCCCGAGCACCCTATGTTCGCCCTCTTTCTATTTTGCTTTTGTTCCATGGAAGAACTTTATAATACACCCCCCTTCCTTTTCCTCCAAAGACCAGTTTTAAGCCATTTACGTGGACCATAGAAGTATTTCTCATTCTCGAACTATGTTTCTTATTTCTCTCCCTTGGTTGTTTATTTTAATCATTTCTGTTCGGTCCTCTTTCATCATTTAACACAAATGTTAGCGGCTATTAGCAATGTCCTTGTTTCAATAAGACCCCATAAACATTTCCTGAATGAGTCTTTGATAAATTAAAGCGAAAGTGCTGAAAATACACATACACCATTTTATACCGGTATTTTCCACTCGTAATGTCTGTATAAGGGAGCTACGAGTCGATACATTTGTTGGTGCAGTCCTATGAAGCTCTTCACGTTCAGAGCAAACCGCACTATTAACGTTAACTAAGATGTTATAGTATAGTGTTCATTAAGTATGAAACCCCCAAAGAAACCACATGAAAATAAAAATACATATTAAAAAGAGGAAACGTTTCAGGTCTAGAGATTTATGTTTATGCTTATATGAATATAAGAAACTTAAATTAGAGAAATCAATCCCATTAAAGGCCCAGTCACACATAGCCGAATTTGAGTCCGAATGCAAACCGAATATCGTTAAGGTTTGCATTTGACTTTGAATCGGAGACAAATTTTTTCTGACTTTGGGAAATGATTCGGAAAGTTGCACGAAAATTTCATGAAACATGAAAGTATCGGAACCAAGTCGGAATGGTGAGATCCCGAATGTGATTCTGGGTCGAATCGGAAGCAGTTCAGCTATGTGTGACCTGGGCCTAAGGGATTGATTGGATCCGATGTCTTTTCTCACGGTATATTTACAAGAGTACATGAATGTTCTAGGCGTGATTTGGTCATTAAAGTGATGGATTTTGAAAAAAATAAGAAATTTCAAACCTAAATTTTCGTTATTTCTAATAATATAAGGGATTGTAAACAAAGTTTTGTCTGAAAAAGAATAGCAACTGTAATATATCTAATATTTAGTGGTAGAAAGGACAATATACAGGGCGTGATGGGTAATTTCTCGTAGTTGGTAACTCTGAATTCTGCGAGTGCGTGTTGTCAGGCCTCGGCTCTCTCTCTCTCTCTCTCTCTCTCTCTCTCTCTCTCTCTCTCTCTCTCTATATATATATATATATATATATATATATATATATATATATATATATATATATATATATATATATATATATATATATATATATATTCCTCCTATCATAATAGTAGACTCAGTTATGCATCTTCTGTGAAAGTGGCAATTCAATGACTATATTTATTCCTCCAAATATTTGCCAAAAGGCAGGTTTTGATTATGAGAATACAGCAACTTGTAAATCTCACTCAAGCGTTCAGATACGAAAAGAACCCCCAAATTTGACATGAAGATCCGGGATATCATTGCCAACAATCTCAACATGGCAATGAGGTATATATCCTAGGAGGTTCGTGGGTCAGAACATCCGCTTCTACTTATCCAAGATGAGAAAGGGCCATCTTCTGTCACAGAATATGAAGGACAAGCAGAAGAACCGTACTGCGAAGTTTGTGAACAAACTGAAGCCCCTCTCAGGCCTGGCGGTCCTCGGTCCTTCTCAGATGCGAAAAATTTCTGCCAGAACCAGTGAGTGACGAACTCGCAAAACAACCGCTGGATTGCTCTCTACTCCAAAGATGTACCGAGAGTCGTGAAGACCAAGTTCCCTGCTCATATCATGGCGTTTGAGATGTGCAGTACCAAGGACCATGTTATGCCACCGTTTATCTTCCCGGAAGGTTACATCAAATACTTGGAGGAGTTGCTGTTGCCCAGGATCCAGGAGGTGGCCGATCGAAGGTCGTATGTGTGGGAGCAGGACTCTGCGCCGTGCCACAGAAGCAGAAGGACCCAGTCTTGGCTGTTAAACAATTTATTTGAACACCTCACTCGAACATCTGGCCTCCTAACTCCTCAGAACGCAACCCTCTGGACTATCACTAGCAAACAAATTTTAACTTTGTCTTTGTTACTTGAGTAACTGTTGTTGTAACTAACTAATTTTGGTACGCTGATTCCCCAATCTGTCTCAGATTTGTCATAGCACGTAAGGTTCCTGAGTTATGCAACTAGGGTATATGGCTCACTTTGTCACCTTGGATCAATTAATCATATAATTATTACGAGTTTGAGAAGAATGAGACGTTTCCGGGTAAAGTTTTGGTTTCGGGGCACCCTATTTGGCATTATGTACGTCCTTTTGCAGACCAAGACAAGATATGGATTACATATAAAAGTAGTAGTACTCACCTAACTATAAATTTCTTTAAAAATGTTTGAGACTCATGTGATTGGCATCTTCATATTATGGGGGACTGGTTTTATAGCTGACTTACAATCTAAATATACAATTTTTGATTTGTTCTTATTTGAGAATCCCGCAATATTTGTCATACAAAAGTAGCAATCAAAAACATAGTTTGTTGGCTCACGCCACAACATTGGTAAAACAAAAGGCATACCCTTCCGTTTGCCATTTAACTACTGTGTGAGCCCCGTATAACACACATTACAAGATTTGTGAGGTGCCCAGGGCTTGTCTTGGTCACCAACTTTGCAACCAAAAGAATAATTGTATGCAGTTTTCACTCTTTTAGCTGAAATTTTTCCACTGGTTGCTTGGAGTATATCTTCCACAGATATAACAAAAGTTGTCTGGGCTATTTATACCTCCTCGCCGATTCATGTTTTCAACTTAGTTTGTATATATCCTGTTATATACTTTTGTACAATCATATTTCATTTACAAATTAATTGAGAGATAAATCTGAAAGAAAAATGCAATTAATCACTGTATGTAAATACCGTTTCAACACCACTACTAAGATGGCTAAATTTGACAACGTGATAAAGCAGGAGTGTAACGCAGGAACCAAACACACACAACACATCCTCACACTACGGTAGCCGAAGCAACAGTCCCCATATGTGTAACTAAAGAGTACGTGTGTAACTCAGGAACCTTAAGTGTTAGAACAGTTCTGATTACAGGTTCAGAATCAACATACTCGATTTAGTATAAATCACAAGCTAATCCCCAAGTAGCAAAGTCATTGTTGACTAGTGTTATGCGTGGAGCGTGGTTGAGAGAGAGAGCGTGACTAACAAGTCCCTGTGCGCCAACAAGGTGGAACTTTAGGTTCAAGATCACCACTGTGTTCCTTTAGGTCTTTGACATGTAACTTTAATAAATATATTTGTGTAAATAAACTCTCTGTGTTATTTACTTTTATATTGAAGTTCGGCGAAAATTAGCCACCGCAACCTGTATGTAGTATATGAAGTACCTAGCCTACGCACAGCATTATATCATATAAATCAACCTACTTTCAGTCGGTAGCTATAGATACCACATAGCCTATGCATAGCCTTATATAAATCACCCGAATTTTCGTAGCAATAGAAACCACATAATTACAAGAGTATCTTGAAGTCGATGCCTTTTATCGTCGCCTTGGCAAGGGCAAAATAAGAATAGCCAAAAGGAACTATGAAAAGGTTCTAGCTAAGTAGCTTCGTTATAAAAAAAACGATCCCAAGTGATTATATATATATATATGCAAATGATTGTGAGTCAATTAGGAAGTGAATGGGGACTCTCCAGGATGCCGATGGAGGCCTTCGTGACGTTCCGAAACGCGTAGAGGAGACATTGAATGAACATTTTGAATATATTTTACCATGGAAGTTATAATTACTTTACCTAAAATACAAGATGTAATAAATTTAAATGAAGAATCTATCTATATTTTAAAATTTTGACATAAGTAAAAATGGAATTAGTCTTTATATTAGGAGAATGAAAGTTTTAAAAGCGCCATATCCCAATATACTCGTATATACAATGATAACTTTTGATCGGGATAAAGCTCTGGATGTAGAAAACCTCGGCTTTAAAAAGGCTTTAGACAACGTTCCGCAAAAAAAAGACAATAAAGCTAAAAGCGCACAGAATAGGGGGCAGCCTAATAAACGATGAAAATAGTTACTCGAGGTGTATCGGTTACTAGTGGCCTTCCTAAAGAATGTATATCGGACCTTTGTTTTTGTATATGAAAATCTCTAGAAGAAAAAAATTAAGTGTCTTAATATCGAATAACCACAAATTTTCCAAACAATGTACTGTAGCGTCACAAGAAGTAAAAATGGTTCTATGATGCATAGACATTTTGCATTTAAATCGAAAGATATTATTCTTCCCTAAAATTGAGTACATGTAAGAGCTCATTTGGAGTAAACATTGAAATTCTGGTCTCCATACATGGAAAAGGAAAAAGTGATATTGGAATACGCCCAGCGTCGATAAGCAAACTTAATTCCTGAGCTAACAAATATTATAGATGGTACGAAGAAAGAGTTAGACGCCGCAATTTACTTTCACTGGAAGACTCTGCATTTGAGCGACCAACTTATTGAATCATTAAAATACTAAACGAGCTTACTAATAGAAATTATCACTCAACATTTGAGTAAGATAACCGAGCAGCCACTAGAAGTAACTGTTTTAAGCTAGTAAACGAAATATTACACACTGCAATAGTCCAAACTTTTTCTTAGAAAAAAAGGTCATTGAAAGAGCATCTAACGGGTGGCGTGAAAGTAACTTTACAATTTAAAAAATTCGCAAAATAAAAACTACGGAAGACAAAAACACGCTGTGAATTTCAAATGAAAAAGGAAGCTTGAGAGATTTGGGGGAAGGGGGGTATATATTAGATACAAAATAAAGTTTGCACACAAACTTATGTGATTCATAAATTATCAAAATGTGAAAAAACACTGATACAGAACATACTAGATTTGTAGAATTATTTTCAAGATGGTGGATCATTAGTTGTAGTTCAGAGAGTTTTCAAAGAAAGTTTTAATAAACGAAAGACTTCATTTAAATCTTGCATCCATACCATAATATCAAGGTTTAGGAAATCTGGGTCAACAGTCAATAAAAGTGTTCTGGTGGACAGAGATCAGTACGTAATGAAGATATTATTCAGCGTGTTTCAATCAATGTCGAAAAAGAACCAAGAAAGTTGACTAGGATGCGTCCCAGACAGCTAGAAATTTATCAAGGATTGTTAAAACATATTCTGACTCAAAATTTAAAACGTCATCATCATCATCACTAACTCTATAATTTAAGAAGGGGATTTTTTTTTGAGTATTTGAATAATAATTTCATCTTAGTTTGGTTATGACTTATGTTTTTTTATCAAAGTTATTTCTAACAATTCTTTCATAATATAAAAACAAATGATGAAGTTCAGAAATAAATATAAGTATCGAAATTTTGTGAATTTTTGAAAACCCAAAGAATTACAAATGGTGAGTTAAAAAAATATATTTTTATATATCTTCTTCTTCTATAACTATATTTTAGCAACGTGATATTTTGAAAGAGGCGAAATTTAGTTTAGAGTTCCTTTTAAAAAATATTATAATTGGCGAAGTTCAGACAATTTATAAAAATTTAACCATTGCTATTTTTATTTTTTTTAATTTTAATCTTAGTAGCGAAGCGCAAGCTCCCACTGAGTGGCAAACCATTGCCTGGTTAATATAAAATTCAATTAACCCAACAATTACAATTTGCAAACCCTCAAAAACGAGTAGATTTTGCACGAGCATTTTTGTTGCGAACAAATGATCAGACATTTATCTCACACCTAAATTATTATGGCTGGTGTGCCTCATATTTATCTCAGTGGACACGTCACTGAACAAAACTGCAGTTTCTGGAGGGCTCAATATTCTAGGCTAATCCCGGAGCTTCCAGTTCATGCGAAGAAAGTTAGTCTGGTGTGGAGTAACAAGTTCAAGAATAATTGGTCCCTACTTTTTGGAGGATGTCAATTGATGGCACAACTGTGACAATTACAGGAAACAACTACAGAAAAATGATTAGAAAATATTCATTACTACAACTAGAATATATGCAGGAGATGTCGTTCCTGGTGGATTGATTTCACGATTTGGTGACGTTTCTTGGCCCCGCGACTCCTGATTTAACCACTCCAGATTTTTAGTCGCGTGCGAGTCTAGTCGGGGACGACTCTACATCTCACTATGTCGGTCGGTCCCCGTTTTGCTTTTTTTTTGTTTTTTGTAATAACATTGTAACTATTCGGCCGATTCTAACGAAATTCGAAACCTTTATGTTGTTTTACCTTTTCTTTCGAATGTCTTCCCAAGTTTAGCCCATTAACTATTTTGTTTTGGCAATAACATCATAACTATTCGGCCGATTCTAACGGAATTTTAAACTATTACATTCTCTTTCGAATGATACGAGGGGCGGTCAATAAGTTTTGCGAATCGGTAGGGCAAACAAAAAGGAAGGGGGATGGCTGTTTATGGGGAGGTTAGGAGAAGTTATGACAAGTCAGGACCTGCAGCCGCACGCTCCTGCCTCGTCTATTTAAGAAGCAGTAGCTGATCGCAGATCATCAGTCACAAATTTTTCAACAATGGAGAAGGTTGAGCACCGCGCAATGATCAAATTTTTGACCAAGGAAGGCAAGAATGCAAAAAAGATCCATGAACGCATGGTTGCAGTGTACACCGACACCGCCCCTTCGTGTGCAACTATTGTTCGCTGGAATAGGGAGTTCCGCCATGGTCGTGAGTCCCTTGAAGATGACCCCCATCCAGGACGCCCGTCAGACGTGACCAACGAAGACAATGTGACCCGTGTGGAGAGGATGATCCTCGAAAATCGACGGTGAAGGTCGAAGAAATAGAGCGAAAACATGGAATATCACATGGAAGTGTTATCAATATCATCCATGACAAATTGGCCATGAACAGGTCTCTGCCCGTTGGGTCCCTAGAAACCTCACGCCCCACGATCGACTTCAACGTCGTCAAAGTCCACAAGGCCATAGTTGCGCAAGCTGCCCTGCGCGAGTGCGGATTCGAGGAGCTCAACCATCCCCCCTACAGTCCAGATATGGCCCCTAGCGACTACTTTTTATTCCGCCAGCTCAAGGCTGCACTGCGTGGACGCCGGTTTGGGGACGATTAAGATGTCCAGCTCGCCGTCCAGGAGTGGATTGAACAGCAATCGGGAGATTTCTGGTTGTCGGAAATTCGAAGCCTCAGGGACAAGTGGCGCAAGTGCATTGAAGTCGAGGGTAGTTATATTGAAAAATAATAAAACACTTTTCCTCATATCTCGTTTCCTTATATCCGAATTGCAAAACTTATTGACCACCCTCGTATAACTTCCAAGATCCTCCTAAGGTTAGTCTTTGAATAAATGAACATTTTGAAGGTCATAAGGTCATAAATCAGAAAAATCGAGAGCACGTAACTTTTTGGTCAGCAGACCTTGTTTCTTTTGGGATACCCCAAATCAAAGATCTACATTAATATGCCCCTTAAAAGACAATATTATCCAAGAAATCCGAAGAATAACTCCAGATGGTTTGAGCAAAGTGTTGAAAAATGCTTCACAAGGGCAATATTTTATATGAACTTTAATGATGGGCCTTTGAAGGATATCATATTATAATAATAATATTTGTAGGATATTATATTTTTTTTAAAAAAACTCCCAAGCTTACTATTTTTTATTTTGTGATTTATTTTAAGTGGTAAAGTTACATTCTGACCACCCCTTAAAAAACCTTAAAACTGAATATTGAATAGGCCTTTTGATGCAAAGCCTTACTCACTCGGGCAAATGACACTTTGCAATGCGTGCCCTTAACTACCGAAAAAGATTTTCAAACGTTAATCGCACTTTCGAATATGCTTTAAGACACAGAACCTTAACTTTTGAATAGGCCAGGTGAAGCTGAGCCTTTAACTTCTAAATATGCCTTGTTGCACGGTGTTTTAATTACTCAATAGGTTTTTATGGACGTGAAGTCGTAACGAATGAATAGGCTTTGCGACACCTAGCTTTAACTATTTAATAAGCCTTGTGACGCGGAGCCTTGACTACTGAATAAACAATATAACAGTCCTAATTTCTGAATCGTTTCCTTTTGGGCAGCGGGATTTCCGCTACGCTAAGGCCGCTCACGTGACTTAGCTTTTTACTTTCAAATCGGACAAATACAAAGAAACAGTAGCCTCGGGGCATCCCACATCATTCCAAGAAGCTTTCGTTGACCTCAAACAAGAAACCCGTAAGAAGCTTCTGTTTATTGTGTCATTTCCTCTATTATAACCTCATCCTGAGGAGTGCTAGTTCGCACTTATAAGTACACGTTTTCATTTATACAAGCTTATATATGGAGGCTCATAATAGCCCCTACAGGCCATAGTTAGGGTTAACAAACCCTAATATTTCACTTTTTACCATCCTTAAAACCTTTAGCCCTCTTCTTGTTATCTTTATTGGTTCTTAGTTTATTTATCTTTCCATTTCTCCCAATTTTCTTCCAATAAAAGTGCCTTCTATTATACCAATTTACTTTCTTTCTTTCATAACAAAAATAATAACGATTATGAAAAATTCTATCGAGGTTTATTGGTATGGTTATTATCCCTTGATCTTTCTAAACTTTTAATCAGTTTTCAGTTGGGCCTATTGAATTTTTTTACCGTATATTAGATTTATGAAATTAAAGTTAACATTAAATTAAAACAATCAACATTCGACATGATTCAATTCCTTTATAATTAATGGCTGCACACTTGTAGGATAGAATAATTAAGAGAGCGAAAACCTAAGAAATTATAGAATCTAAGAAAAAAATGATTCGGTAGGTATATAATGACCCATCTGCACTTTTTATGACTTTTATTTGTCATTGAAGCCCTGTAGTTTAATGTAGGATCTCACAAGCGTAGGAAAGACGCCGTAAAGGCGATCTGAATTGCCACTCCATCCGGGGACTAACCACACCCGGTGTGGCTTAACTATGAATAATTGGTGTAGTTTCCACAAGGTTAAGCCGTAGCTAACCTAAATAAGAACCATCTATATAATAATAGATTTGAACGTTTCAAACGCATCATTTTGCAGTGTTTGAAATTAAAAATTAACTTGGTCAAAAAGTTCGAGTTCAAATTTTATTTTAAGACCGTGGGATCGAATTCAAATCAATTAATACAACCCCACATGGTGTACTGAATCATCTTAAGGAGCGTGAAACATGATGTCATGGAGCTAAAGTGCAATACTTACGACTTATCAAAGTTGCGTTGTGTGAGAGATAATCAGCGACTTCGAAGATGAGTTAGTCACAAGAAAAAAATTGTTAAATTGATAAGAATGTGTGTCATCCTTTGAGCAAACCAGGTCAGCCAGCACTGCAGTGAAAGGGAATAGATTTGCCTAGAAATAAAGGTGAATAAATGTATTGGTGGACTCAATAAAGGAGAATAAATGTATTGGTGGACTCAATAAAGGAGAATAAATGTATTGGTGGCATAATTCTTTCGTTTTTCTAAACATTCCTTCCTACCTTTCTAATGCCAAACTCTCTGAACCACGGTATTCCTTCCCAGTGTCGATTCAACCAGTTACATCAACAACTTTCATGCAACCAGTTTTTTAAATCTGCTTAATAGCCTATCTCCATATTGAGAAACCTCGATTAGGGCCTACTTTCTTATGCTTTTCGTTGAGGATCAGCTGGGAATAACACTGTTCATTTTCGTTAACAAATGGCATAAAAACGTCTTATTTTGATTTTTATCTACTTCTCTAGCGATGTTTACCCCAACATTGTCTATTATCTCCAGAAGATGACATTTATTCCCTACTACGTACATGCGCGCAATCCACCAATCATCTGTGTATTAATGGCATCCAGTATTAGATTTCGAGTGTCTTTATACAAATGTCATTCTTAAAACAATTTCGCTTCCCTCGGCGTCTCTTCCCGAGCCTTCCGAAAGAAGAGTGGTGGGGAAGGTAATTTAGAAGAGATGGCAATATGCAAAAGGTACATAGATCGAATGAAATGGAGACTGCCTAGAACGTTGTCTGTTAGAGAATAACCATTTTAAAGGTGCTCTTAAAATACGCACTAAAATCTTAAATTAAAAGGGTAAGTCGTAATCCGACATCAAAATACCGTTCACATAAAGTCCCTACTTCCATATCTGCCAAGATCTCCTGGGCGTTATCGCATGATTCCGGAAACAACTCTGAACCTTTCGTCCTACATTCTCCGTGGATCCGGCAAAGAACGAGTTTCATTGGGCACTCCTACCATAATAATGTCAAGTTCTTAAAATACTCGGCACTAAACTTCGTTAATCACTCCCCATCCATTGTCCAATCATTAAACAGAACCAAAAACCTAATTTATGAGAAAATCGGAAAAAGAATTGTTTTCAAACTACATAACTCTTCTTACCTTTATGTTTTAATCTGCGGTGTCGGCTCTTATTCAATATTTCTCGTAATCATCTTGAGAACATTCCAATCTTGAGCAAATGAAAATCAAGCTTTCCTTTTATGACTAATGGCAAGTCTGTTCAATTTATCGCCACCGTTATCAAGGTACGTTACAACTCCTGCGTAACAAAAACTTCAACATGAAAAAAAGGCCTCGTTGCACAGTTTCTTAATCGAATTTGGCGGCTTAGATACAGGACCCCGCTGTAGAAAGAGATTCTTCTCCCAATAGGCTGATAAATACTGTATTTATACTTATGTTCTGGTTTATACACTTAAATGCTCCGATTCGTGTGCCAGAACCGAACGTCGACCGAAAACTGACTAAAAGGTTTTCCTTCTCCGAGAGTCGCTCGTTTAAACTTTCACTTCGAGTCTCCTAAGGTCTGCTCCCCCCCCCCCCCGCCCATCCCCGAATCATAACATCCAATCCCCCATGATAATCCCCAATACCCGGGCCTATCGAAACTCGCCGTCTTTATACTCCACGTGTGTGCAAGATTCACGCAATACATTTACGTTAATATGGAACCCCAAAATGGTGATGACAATCAATAATTCCCTGCCTTCGACTGACGTTAAACGGTGAGGGCCTATTTTTTCGTCAGATAGGGCAAGGATAAGAAATCAAAGTAAAATACGAGTAAAAAGGTGTAATTGGCTTAAACGATCGGTTATAAGGATTTGCTACAGTAAATCGTTTCACTCTTTGCTAAATGCCCGCGAAAAATAGACGATTTTAAAACATTTTTATACCATTCCTTTTAATATGGTCTTAAGGTTTCTGGATTAAGTTTTGTTAAGATTTTTCTCTAGAAATAGCTTCCGATGGATACACATTCTGTATCTTCTTTGCCTGAAATCTTGTATTCGTGGGTGCTGAATATCATCAACAGAACAGTACCAAAGTCCTTTATTGTCTCCGGTTCCACTTTGACCGAAATTGTTTCGAGATAGCCATCCGTACCTTTCTTACTCCCCGCCTTGTTTACTCTAACTCTCTCCTCACTGGAACTCACAAAACTACAAGTCCCTTTCAACTTGTCCAGAACTTTGTGGCTCGAGTTCTGCTGCGTCAAGGACGGTTCTCTCGTGCCACACCCCTGCTCCGTGAACTACACTGGCTGCCAAGTAAATTTTTAATTACTTTTAAAGTCCTCCTCATATTTAAAATCCTAAACGCTGCAACTCCCTTACCTGTCTTCTACACTGGCTGTGTCTAGACAACAAAGAGCACTTCGCTCGGTAAGTGTCCTCCCCCTCCTCTCCCCTGCTTTCGGTTCTTCTCATTCGTCTCTGCTGCATGGGTGATTGTGTCATCTCTGTAGTTGCCCCTAAGCTGTGGAACGCTGTGCCTCCTGCCATACGTTCCTCTTCATCGCATGGCTCTTTCAAGCGCGCTCTGAAAACCTACCTCTTCTATTGAGCCTTTTCCGAGTCGATGAACGGGCGGCCTGCGAAGTCTTCAAGGTCTTGAAAGGGGCCATATAAAACCTTATTATTATTGTTATTGCCTACTTACGTCTAAGCCTATTGTTTTACTCATCTCACCAACACATGCATAAGAACTGGATTATTCTATCTGACCACAACTTGATGAATTACTTAAATTATTTTTAACTCATTTTATGGAATTGAAAACCGAATTTTTAAATTTCATCAACGATAACAATTCGAGTTCTCGCTAGGCTAATTAATGGATACAGCATTGGATTTTCGACGGTCGAGACCGAGGATTCAGTTCCAACGAGTGCAGACACACAACTTAATGTGGCCGCCCATTGGGCGTATACGCTGATAGTCACCAGCGCGGGGATAAGTAGCTCAACACGCATCATCATGCACATAGCCAAGCGCAACATCGAACAACATACCCACTTTCTCTTTTGTTTTGGAACTCTGCCGGGAGATTACTAGTGTCGCTAGAGTGGCGAGAGGGGGCATTCACTCAAATCAATATACCATTGACGTGGAACGGGGTGACCCCCTGGTGTCACGAAGGGTTCATCCATCACTGGTTGGTCTCAAAACCCCGCAATGCAACCCAGGTGCCCCTGGATCCTCACCCCCTCTAATCTAAATGTACATTTTCTCATTATCTGATCGGGAGATCTCGTCCGCCATGCAATGGACGAATAGCGCTGCCTACTTACCTATGACTATATTTTAGAAATAGTTAAAACGTGTAAAGGTATCAGATAGAAGTATCGGTCGTCATCAATTCGGATTCTAATATAGAAAATACTTCAAGGAAGCGAAGAGATAGAAATTGGCTTTCGTAAAACAGACCCCAAAAAATGCATTCGGAGAAGCGTCGGTGCCAGGAACAGATTTCGTGTCGGACAAAACTCGCGCATTTAATTCAGTCATTTAACCGCGCCAAAGCTTAACGAAGATGAACGAACCATTTGCATATTAGTTAACGTTCTACGTAAAGTCCCTTGAAATTTACCTTCAAAGAGGTGACATTATGTGTATGTGGGTAAGAAAATCAATATATATATATATATATATATATATATATATATATATATATATATATATATATATATATATATATATATATATATATATAGGGTGAATACGTATAGGGGGAGACTGCAGTGCATATCTATCTTTCTCTTTCTCTCAGTCTTGCAATTAGAGCAATCAGAAACGAATCAACTGAAGCTTCAAAGCCCATCGTTAGAAGCAAATTACAATGCAGGAATAACATGTGGACCGCAGATATACACTAGCCGTCCAGCGTACACACTTCCATCCAAACGGATACACACAGAGCTGATTACTGGACCAAAGCAATGGATCCGATTCTAGGAACAAATTTCTAATTTCGCCTCGAATATGAGTTAAAGGCTTCGCCTACGGAAGCCGTTTGCAGCAACTCACTGCATCGACCCAAAATTCATCCAAACATTGTAGTTATGATAATACCATGGGTTAGTACCAAAGGATTTACATAACAAAAGAGTGAATATGGTAGATAAAATTCCCTTATACAATACAAAAGCCTTTTAAATACTTGTCTCAGGTCTGAGTGCGGTGAACAATTTTAGGACAATCCTTAACGAAATTTAAATAACTTTATGCTAAATAAGAAGAAACCTAATTTGAATCCTTTGTTATACCACTTATTTGATGTCTCTCCTTTGTTAAGTCCCTCCTTTGATATGATACACCTTTGAACGGTATTTGTCACTCCCTTGTCATATCGTTCCTTCGATATGTCATTCGTTTGAATGACATTTATATTTCTCCTTTGTTATGTCACTCCTTTGATATATATATATATATATATATATATATATATATATATATATATATATATATATATATATATATATCACTCTTTTATTATGTCTTCCCTTCGATAAATTACTTATTTGAACAATATTTAATGTCACTGTATCATTATATCACACTTTGAGCGGTATTATTTCACTCCTTTGAGATGTCCCTCATTTGGACGCTCTTTATGTTACTCCTATATAATATCACTCAATTGATCGGTATTTATCTCACTCCTTTGTAATATCATTTTTTTATGTATCACTCCTCTGAAGAGTAATTATGTCACTCTTTTATTATGGCACTCCTTCGATATATCACTTCTTTGAGCGGTATTTAAGTCACTAATACGAGGGGTGGTCAATAAGCTTTGCAATTCGGATATAAGGAAACGAGATATGAGGAAAAGTGTTTTATTATTTTTCAATATAACTACCCTCGACTTCAATGCACTTGCACCACTTGTCCCTGAGGCTTCGAATTCCCGACAACCAGAAATCTCTCGACTGCTGTTCAATCCACTCCTGGACGGCGAGCTAAACATTTTCATCGTCCCCAAACCGGCGTCCACGCAGTGCAGCCTTGAGCTGGCGGAATAAAAAGTAGTCGCTAGGGGCCAGATCTGGACTGTAGGGAGGGATGGTTGAGCTCCTCAAATCCACACTCGCGCAGTGCAGCTTGTGCAACTCTGGCCTTGTGGACTTTGACGACGTTGAAGTCGATCATAGGGCGTGAGGTTTCGTGAGGTTTCTAGGGACCCAACGGGCAGAGACCTTGGTCATGGCCAAATTGTCGTGGATGATGTTGATAACACTTCTATGTCATATTCCAAGTTCTCCTTCGATTTCTTCGACTTTCACGCCTCGATTTTCGAGGATCATCGTCTCCACAAGGGCCACATTTTCCTCGTTAGTCACGTCTGACGTTTGTCCTGGACGGGGGTCATCTTCAAGGGACTTACGGCCATGGCCGAACTCCCTATTCCAGCAAGCAATGGTTGCATAGGAAGACGCGGAGTCTGTGTACACTGCAACCATGCGTTCATGGATCTCTTTTGCATTCTTGCCTTCCTTGGTCAAAAATTTGATCACTGCGTGGTGCTCAACCTTCTCCATTGTTGAAAAATTTGTGACTGACGATCGGCGATCAGCTACTGCTTCTTAAATAGACGAGGCTGGAGCATGCGGCTGCAGGTCCTGGCTTGTCTTAACTTGTCCTAACACCCCCACAAACAGCCATCCCCCTTCCTCTGTTTTGCCCTACCGATTCGCAAAATTTATTGACCGCCCCTCGTATGTTATGCGCCTCCTACCATATATCACTCCTTTAAATAGGATTTATGTCATTCCATCGACTTTTTACTCCTTTAAACGCTATTTATGTCACTAATTCGATGTGTCACCCCTTTGAACATTATTTATTCCACTCCTTTGTTATTAATAAAACTACGAGATCAATTTCGGTATGGAGTTCATCATACCATCCCCTACAGGGGGACGCCCTGTATAGACTGTTACACCTGGCGTATGGAAGTGCAACATGTCCTCACTGGGGCGACTCAACTCTTTGATTTGGCCTGGGGAAGCAGATGCGTTCCCCTCTCCCTCTATGTCCCCATTCTTCCCTACGAGTACTGCCTCCTTTTCGTGCAAGTGGATGGATGGTGTAGCCGGGAGTAACACCCCCGCTGCAACTGCAGCGTGGACGACAAGTTCAGCCTCCCACTTCCTCAGTGCCGAGGTACGATAAAAATAGGTGATCACCCACCCAACTCCTTTGTGAGACTGCCTATATCTATTCTTCTCTATTCCCTATCTCTGTCTACCGCCTTTCAACTTTCGCCCTTCTATCCAAAGAGGTTATGGTGGATCGGCGCACTTTCGTCTTCTTGCCATAACACAGCCAAGTGGTAGGTTATACCCCGAGGTCCTTAAATGCTGCCATGATCGAAAGCCCGCTGGCTAGAGGGTATTAGGTTTGGAGTGTGAAGTGTGGCTAAATCTATTCCCACTTCCAGTGCACATAGGAGGTGGCCATGTCATCACCATCCTATATGGTTTAAAGCCACGGGATAAAGTTGCTATTACAGCGGGTCAGGTTGCTACGGACCATCTTAGCTCGAATCTGCAAGCAGAGTATACTAAATTATCATAATATTTGTTTCTCATCCTATGGGTTTTTGTCGATATACATCCCAAGAAATTGGGAGATCATAGAGTGGGACTTTGTTTGTGCATGGAACTCCGAATCCAATAGTAGCCTCGCCCCTCTCCCCCCTCCTAGGAGTCGAGGAGAGCGAGGAAACCAGAGGCACCTGCAGAGGGCTTCCCTCTAACCATCCAAATGCGGCAAAGGGATTTCTCCTTTACAATCTTCGGAGCTACCTCTGAGCAGCTCCTCCTCTAAAATGGAGCTCCACCCCTAATATCTCACCGGGGACCCTCTACGTTTCTTCTACCGCAGAGGGGCTTTCCACTCTTCTATAGCTACATGTTTGGGGGCTTCCTCCTTACCCCCTTCTTCAGGATCGTCTCCGAACGACTCTTTACAAGCCACGGGCTTCCTTTGCTTTCTGAGAAGCCCGCCAAGTATAAAATTAGGCAGAGATAGAGACAGCGCCGCCTAGCTTCCCATGCCCGATATGGGTAGGTGTCCAGGCAAACACTCATTGATGGGCAAGGAGAAGAGCTGTCCCATGGACTTCTGCAACCTCATCTAATAGTTGTCAGATACGTGACATTGCACCCCTTTTCCCTGTGGAAGCCCGCAGGCTGGCCACAATGACGTTACCTAGATCTTATAGGCCTACTGATTCTCCAATCGGGATCTCAGACACCATGGGTGATGGCCATTAGGATGGCCTCCTGCTTCTGAATTGTACCCGGAGGTACCCCTCCTCCAAAATAGAGGGTCTTCACTAGGGGCAAACAAGACCTAATGGGGACACTTGAACCTTTTGTGTAGGAAGAAGGAATTTGTTTAAGGGTCGATCGGGAGCCTCTCTGCCCTCCTTTCTCACTCAGGAAAAGGGGCTATGCTGGCGATCAATCTTTTCCGCCTACTATAAAAAAATCCCATTTAATTTACTCGGGCTGAACGCTTGATCCTCACTATAAACTGGTAAAGGCGGAAAAAATTTTGGTGAGAGGCGAAAAAAAACGACTTTCTCATGAAAACTTCAAAGAAAAAATGTATGCACTCTCTGGGTTGATTGGATATTTTTCCTTTTCTTTTTAAACGAGGTTAATCCCCCCCCCCGAAGGGGATGCTCTTTCTTATTCTAATTCTTGGTTCTTTTTCACAACTTTGTACATCTAACTTATTTCTCACTAGCACTATATAACTTGGTCACCGGCAAAGTCTGAATTGCAGTTGGTAATAAGGAATAGTGAACTCCTGTAGTAGACCTCGTTAGGGGGCCATAAAAGGCGGGGCGGTTCTCGTTCACCAACCAAAACCCAACTGTAGATCACTGTTATTGCTAGTTCCAGGTAGGTTGGGTGACCAAAGAGAGTGCGATATTCGGAAGGTAGGCGAGATAGAATTGAGGCGGATAGAAGATCTCCTCCCACTAGTGCAGACGGAAATTTCTCCACAGTTGAAGATCTTCAAAAGAACCCCTCTCTTCGGAGAAGGGAAACGCCTCCGGAATTTAAAACGTTGCACCTTAAACTCATACATAACGAAAAGGAGAGATCTCCGCAGGCAGTAGTGCAATTCATATTTTGACACCTAAAAATTTTACTCCTCAAATGTATAAAGACTCAATCAGATTTCAGTCATTTGTTTGGAAACAAAGACGTAAAGCAATTGATTTCATTAGCTGGAAATATTACACTAAAAAAAAATTGGATTGAGAAGCCAGAATTCCAGAATTCCCACACAAATTACGGCTAACAGAAGCGTTATCAGCCGAAAGATAGAGTATTGGGTAGGATAAAATTCATGCTAGGAACTAAAAGAAGAACTAGTGAGGTGGTCAAATTTAAAGACCACACTTACGTGTTCAAAGTCATTTGCGAATTTACTGAAATGGCTTCAAAGATCATTGAAAAAGGATTTTTTGCATTCAGCACAAGAATCTCACCCGCTCACGTACAAAGAGACTCCTTCACAAGCATACAGATATGGTTCAGTTGTTATGCCATGGAGGATCACACGACACAAAATTACCATAAAAACGACCTGATCATCTGTTCAGAATGCGCAACAGAAGGACATTCGTGGCGCAATTGCAATAACTCAGTCAAAAGAAGCATTAATTGCCATGGTGGACACTGAACTATGGCTATGATTTGTCCAAGGCGAAGAAAGATTATCAAGAGTAAACAAACGGAGATAAGCAGGAATAGTGGCAATGTGAATAGAAACTCATACACATCATGGTAAAGAGCAACCAGTAAGGGCCGATAACGCAGATTAATTTAGATGGAACATTGCAAATCCGAGCAGTTACTTAACTACAGTAAACAGCATGCTACAAGAAAATGGTCTAGAGCCAATGAAAATACACAAGAAGGTCGACTTCTCGGCCATTTTTAAAATCAACGTCACGGAAAATACAAACCAAGCGTTAATCGAAGAGGTAGAAACAGAAGAGGAAACAAACAGCAAGGACACTGAGATGGAAAATACCTCCAACTACACTAAGCAAGAATGGACAGGGGTTACTCGCAAGAAAACCAAAAGAAATAGGATATCTAAATCCATCAGTAAGAGAAGTCTATCTCCTAGAGACGAATCGCCCAAAGTGCCTTCGAACGCAACCAGCAAGTGAGATGAAAAACTAAACAGCAGAAGAAACACCGATAACTCATTCCAATGGTTAAGACACCCAACGGTAAACGACTAAGCGAACAGAAATGGAGAATTGGAATATAGAAATTACGAAATTAAAGATACTACAAATTAACACATGCAAATGGAAAGACAAGGAAATTCTGTATGGAAACTTATTCAAAAATATTGACCAAAATGTTATATTAATATCAAACCATGGAAGAAACCTAGAAAACGAAAAATTAAAGATTTGGAACAACAATGTTACAATCACAAATCCTTTATGAAAGACACAGGACGGAGCTGCAATAGCTATGCATCAAGGATTGCAGTTTAAAAGAGTGCAGTGCAAGGAATGGAAGATGCCTATTTAGCTATAAAATTTCAAATGGAGTTAAGCAACATCTTAGTCGCAACTGAATACCAATCACCCTAGCGCCCCCAATTACCGGCGCAAAACTTTATTAACCTATTTAACAATAGGATACCGATCATCTTGATGGGCGATTTAAACGCTTATTGCGGGACATCTGGGTATAAATCTACAAAAAATGTCGATATTCGATGTCCCAGGGTGATGAATGATGGATGAGTAGGTAAGGTAGTCAACATCAGGAAATTTGTCCTCTCCACCTGTGAGCATTTATGTGACTCAAAAGCACTATTCAGGCCCTGCAGACTTTGTCACAGGTTGGGCAGATCAGCTGAGGAACGGGTCTGCTGGAGCTTCTCTTCTAGCATGTCGCTGCTTCCGTTTTAGATCAGGTTGAGCTATGTGTTCTTGCTTTAGGATCTCTACTCCTTGGGTGATTTTAGATCTCAAGGTTGTACGGTCAATGCTAGAGTTTCCAGGTTTGCAGGATGGATATTGCAATTCTTCAGAGACGTCTTGGCTTGATCTTTAAATCGTCTCTTAGGGGCACCAGGTTTTCGGTGCTCTTCGTGAATCTGTCCGTATTGAACTTCCCTGGAAGCCGGTCGTCTAGCATACGAATCACATGCCCCAGCCACCGTAGTTGACGCCTGGTGATCAAGGCTTCAATATTTGTGCAGGCAGTTTTCTCTAGTATATGTACATGAATGACACGGTCTTTCCAAGTGAGACCCAAGATTTTCTGGAGGCTGTTAATATGGAATTTTTCTAATTGGTTCAGATGTCTTCTGTATATGGTCCAGTTCTCAGCTCCATAAAGAAGGGTCGATATGTACAGGGCTGAGTATACCTGGACTTTGGTTGATAGTCTAAGGTGTTTGTTCAGGAAAACTTTTGAGCGCAATTTGCCGAACGAATTTGAAACCTTGTTGTTTCTGTTCAGCACCTCTTCATCAATGTTGGTAGATGGGGTTACAATACTACCCAGGTACCTGAAAAGTGAGACTGTTTGAAGTTGTGTGTTATTAAGATGGGCAGGTCCAGGTCGGGGTTGACATGCTGCATTATGACTTCGGTCTTTCTATTATTGATTCGCGGGCCAATAGCTGATATAAGGAAGAGATGGTGTTGAGTACACGTTTCATGGATTCTGGTGTGTGTGATATTAAGACAGCAGCATATGCATACTGCTGGTCAACCAAATGTCTTACTGTTGTTTTGGTGTGTGCTTGTAATCGCCTGATGTTAAAAAGGCTGGCGTCAAGGCGATATTCCAATTACATTCCATCCTCTGTGCTCATTAAATTCCGCATCAGGGACATTACTGTGGAGATGTAAAAGTTGAATAATACAGGAGCTAGGACATCTCCTTGCTTCACTCCCATCTTAACCGGAAATGATGTTGATTCCGATCCTCCGATCCTCCAACGCCCAATGTCAGAGCGTAGGCACCGATTAGGGTTAGAAAGCGCCCTTTAACTAGTGGAATGCGCACTTCATGGGCAAGTTTACTAGTGGAATACGCCATGTCATCAGCTTCTCATTGATGCCAGTGGGTCCTTTAGGGAGGTTTGCGAGAAGTTTGTTTTTAATTGCAAACCCTACTCCATGAATTCTTGGAGATACTTTAGGTAACCGTTTCCAGAAGAAGGTATATCCTTCACCCACTTCGGTAATTGATTCTTCGTCAGTGAATCGCAACTCGCTTAATGCAGCAATGTCAACGTCATACCTGCGAAGTTCATTTGCAAATATGGCAGTCCTTCTGGGAGAGCGTGTTGTGTTGTCGGTACTCTGATCTTGAAGAGGTCGAATATTGCAGGTCGCTATTTTTAAAAGAAACTTCACTTTTTTCTTAACGCATAGGTACGTTGCCCGAATGCCCGCGGCTAAAGCATCTGATGCAAGTGTAGAGTGGGCGATTTTTAAGCCACCTTTTCTAGTATCTTCTCTCATTTTAATGGTGAGCTGCGCAGCTACCTAAAGATGCCAGCTCAGTCACATGTGCGGTAACCGAGTTCGAGTGACACTCCAACCCACTCGGAAGCGACCCTATACTAGCACATGCCCCCATCTGTGCAGGACTCAGACTAAGAGCTTCCAGCCCCAACTCAGGCCTGCTCCCACCGTCCTGCCTCATCACCAAATGGTCTTTATTCCTTAAATTTAGAGATGATTGATGATGATAAGGACATGATGCAATTCCTGAGGATGGTATCTAGGTGAGACGGAGGCTTGGGCCGGTCCTGGCCTGACACATTTGACAGAGACACCAAGTTACAGATGGCAAGGGGTATGCTCGAAGACTTACCTGATGCTCCTGCTGCAGGAGAATGCCGGAGAGTTGTGGAAGAAAGTATCCCAACTCTCGCCTCAGTGCTTTTCCCAAGGCAGTCATAAAACAATCAGGAAAGAGAAAAGAGAACTACTGTTACTAATTTACGAGAAACATAATGTTATAGCCAAAACAAAATAATTCGCGGGCTAACCTTAGGAGGACCTTGTAATTATATTATTCGAAAGGATGTAAAACAGCATAAGGGTTTTAAATTTCATTAGAATGACTGAATAATTCCTCGGCTAACTTGGGAAGACTTTGACAAGTATATCATTCCAAGGAGAATGTAAACAACATAAGGGTTTCAAATTTCGTTAGAATCGGCCGAATAGTCATGATGATATTTCCAAAACAAAATAATTCCCGGGCTAACCTTGGGCTAATCTTGGGAGGAGGGCAGAAGAGATAAGAAGCATCAATAGATACAAAGAAAAATTGAAAATTAACAAGGTATAATGACCAAAAAGTCGCGTGCTCTTACTTATTCTGATTTATGACCTTACGACCTTCAAAACATTCAATAATGCCAGAACTAACCTTGGGAGGACATTGGCGATTCTATCATTTGAAAGAGAATGTAAAACAACATAAGGGTTTCAAATTTGGCTAGAATCAGCCGAATGGTTATTATATTATTGCCAAAAAAACAGAACCGGGCTAATCTTGGGAGGACTTCTGCAATTATATCATTAAAAAGAGAATGTAAAACAAAATAAGGGTTTCAAATTTCGTTAGAATCGGCCGAATAGTTCTGATGTATTACAAAAACAAAAAAAAAAAGCAAAACGGACCGACCGACATAGTGAGATGTAGAGTCGCTCGCGCCTAGACTCGTGCCCAGGAGGAGCATCTCAGATGTATATAGAGAAGGAGAGCTCTACAGATACGACAAAGAGTGTAACATGCCTGGGTTAACCACTACGACTTCAGGTCACAAAAAGCACGTTACTGAAAGGTTAAATCGGGTAAAGGCGGACTGGTATTACCAAACAAGTTAAGAAACCACAGCATGAAGAACAAGAAGTTTTACCAGGCCATAGTATAATTCGCGATTATTTATTCAACCATAACGATGTACACGATCTCGATGAGGAACCTAGTAGGACTCCAAAGAGTACAGGACAAAGTTATGTACATAGTAACAAACACTAGAAGAATAGAACTAAAAAACAACGAACCCTCATAAGTGCAAAAAGAGCTAGGAAAGTCATAGAAAACACACAGAACGAAATTGGAATTGATTTAATCAACCAAATTGCCCAAAGAAAAGGATGGAGAACACACAGATTATCTCCAAGTTTCCCCACGATGAATTAAAGATAAGGAAGAGGAAATCTACATTTAGAGTAGGAGAAGATTACTCCACGACCACTAAGATTAATTAGATAACTGAAGTATCACCAGAGAATAGCATATAGACAATTACCTATAACCAGACTACGACTAGAAAAGAGAAATATAATAGAGAAATAGAATACTACACCAGTTTTAGTAGTAAGAATAATTACTAAAAACGGTTTGAACGCCTTATATAAACAAACACTACAGTGACAAAGATACAAATAGACACAGGTACAAAAAACAAATGCGTGATTGTCACGTGAAATAAACTTTTACCTTGATCACGCTAACTGTAACTACCTAATATTGACAGAGATCAGCGCTAAATCTCCAGTCAAACTAGCATTTCTTTGCAAACCTTTTACCTTATTTAGTTTTCAGCAACTATTCTTTATAAACTATACAATTCACACATGGGACTCACAGTAGATACGTGGGATAGGGGTCACGATAAACAACAACGATCTAGAGTATGTAGATACAAGCTACACATCGTGATTCGGATTCCACGTTAAGCTGTAGGTCCCACGAAAATTAAGTGCACTTTATTTCCTCACTGTTTTATCCTTTAACTGTCTTCCTCCCCTAAACTCTCACTCATACCCATCGTACTTATAATGTCCAGCGGCCACCTAGGCTCTGAACAGTGTGGCTGCGAGGGGACATCAAAGGACTACCGGGACTCCCCCAACTTCCTTGGCCACATTTTAGAGGGCCAAGGGACGAGGGGGCGTAGGGCCGGGAGAGCTGTTCTTTGTCTCTCACTTTTCATTTCATTTCATATTCCATTTGGGAAAATATGATTTTATCTGTAACATACGAGTATATATTTAGGCAAGACGGAAAGGGTTATGTCATTTCTTTAGAACTGTGTTTATGTCTTTGTTATGACACGTTCGATATGCAACTGCTTTAAACGAGATTCATCTTAGTCATTTGTCATTTCATTTATTCGATATGTAACTCCTTTGAATGGTATTTATGTCACTCAAGTGAGCGGTATTTATGTCCCTCCTTTGTTTGCTATTCATTTGATGCCACTCCTGTGTTATTTCATTCCCTCGATGTCACCCTGTCACCCCGCAAGGGGTGGAAAGGGTAGCAGGAATAATGGCCCCCTACGAAAACTGAAACCTGAAGGAAAAGAACGCCTTCCCGGCCCCATTGCCAGCAATTATGCGCCCTACCTGCCCCAATGTCTGAAAGAGGACAGCGGCTGTACATATATCTCACACAGATTTTTTCTTCTATCTTAATTCCTTTCATTGCAGATCTCTCCTTACTAACTGCTCGATGTGGCTTCTTTGCTATTGCGCTTTAATTTCAAATGAAAAATCTGTCACTCCTTCGAAAGGCATCATGACACTGATTTGTTATGGCACTTCTTTGTTATAGCGCTCCTTTGTCATGGCACTCATTTTTTATGGCGCTCCTTTGTTATGGCACTCATTTGATATGGCACTCATTTGTTGTGATACTCCTTTGTTTTGGCACTCCTTTGTCATGACACTCATTTGTGATTGTACTCGTTTGTTATGGCACCCCTTTGTAATGTCACTCTTTTGTTATGGCAGTTCTTTGTAATGGCACTCCTTTGCTATGGCACTCCTTTGTCATGCACTCATTTGTGATGGTACTCTTTTGTTATGGCACTCCTTTGTTATGGCACTTCTTTGTAATGGCACTCCTTCGATATATCAGTCCTTAAAAGGCTTCCACTACTATTAGTACAGGGTGACCCCCAAAACGGGCTCAAACTTTCGATAGTGTCTATACATTATACAGAGGCTCGACAAAATACACGACCAGAAGAAGCGGTATATAAATTCTTACCGTCTTTCAAGAGTGGTTCATAAAGTGGTGAAGGAAAAGTGAGTGAAGATGTATGGAAGGTCCGCAGCCGCAGCTCTCCCCAAAATGACGGTATATTTGTGTCTCACTACAACATCGAGCATGTGTTGTATTTATAGACGCCAATGTTAGCACAACTGAGTGTCAGTGATCGTAATTCCGGGAGCACGTGTTCGTAGGTAAGAATTTGCTCCTGGAGGCAAGTTGCCGAGGACAGGCGAAGGAGGATGAGGTTAGTTGTGTGGTCTTTGTAATCCTCGACATTCTTAACTCTTCTTTTATTCTATTATCCATCCCCTTTCTCTCTCTCCTTCGACTCTTTAATCTCTCTTTCTCTCTCTCTCTCTCTAAATATATATATATATATATATATATATATATATATATATATACATCCAGTCAAGACTGGACAAAGTCTTGAAAAGTGGCCGTTTGGGCACGTAAGCCGTTGAGCAGAACTGTGCCTGCTCGACTGCTAGTCCAAAGGTACCCTCTCTGAATGGATTGTAAGGTCTTCTAAGGTACTTCTTTCCTTGTAGCACCTTTTAGCTCTCTCTCTCTCTCTCTATCTATCTATCTATCTATATATCTAGCTCTCTCTCTATCACTCGATTCGCTATTCTCTTTCTCTCTCTCCTCCTGTTTACGTATTCTCTGAGAGAAAGAGAATAGGGAATGAAAGGAGAGAAAGAAATAGAATAAGGAAACGAAGAATAGAAAGATATATATATATATATATATATATATATATATATATATATATTAAATAATTTAAGGAAAGAGAAAGATAATAGGGAATCGGCGGAAAGAAAAAGGAAATAAGGAATGGTAGGAGAGAGAAAGAGAGAAAGACGAAGAGATAGAGAGAGAGATTGAAGAGTCGAAGGATAGAGAGAAAAAATATGGAGTCGACAGAATTCCCTTTCTCTCCCTCCTTTGATTCTTTATTCTCTTACTCTATCTGCTTCGATTCCTTATTCTCTTTATTTTGCTCACTCGATTCACTATTCAATTTCTCATCTCGGTCGATTCCTTATTCTCTTTCTCTCTATCCCTCTAATTCTTACTCTCTTTCCATAGATTCTCTATTCTCTTTCCGCCTTTCCTTCGATTCGTTATTCTCTTTCTCCCCTTAACGCGATTCCCTATTCTCTTCTTTCCTCTATTGATTCTGTATTCTCTTTCTCTGTATCCCTCGATTCGCAATTTTATTTCTCTCTCCCCTTTCGATTCCTTATTTTCTTTTCTCTCCCTCTATTTTTTACTCTCTTTCTATCCCTTCATCAATTTTCTAATCCTCTTTCTTGTTCTCCTCCAACTCCTTATTCTCTTTCTCTCTCTCTCTCTTTTCTTTATTCTCTTTATGTCCCTCCAACGATTCACCAATCCTCTTTCTTTTTCTTCTTCGATTCCCTATTATCTTTCTCCCCCTCTCTCGGTTCCATATTCTCTTTCTCTCCCTCTATTGATTCTTTATTCTCTTTCTTTCTCTACCTCGATTCCTTATACTCTTTTTTTCTGAGTAGATTCCCTATTCGTTTTATTTCTCTTCATTGTTTTCTTATCCTCTTTCTCTTTTTCTCTCGACTCTTTATGTTGTTTCTCTTCCTATCCCGATTCCTTTATTCTTTTTCTTTCTCTCCTTTGATTCCCAATTCAGGTTCTCTCTCTTTCCCTCGATTCCCAATTCCTCTTCCTCTCTCTCTTCCGATTCCTTATTCTCTTTCTCTCTCTTTCTCTCTCTCTCTCTCTCTCTCTCTCTCTCTCTCTTTCTCTCTCTCTCTCTCTATTCCTTATTTTCTTTCTCTTCCTCGTGATTCCCTATCTTTCTTCTCTATCTATCTTGATTTCTTATTGTCCTTCTTCCCCTCATCGATTCCCTATTCTCCTTCTCTATCTACCTCGATTTTCTATTCTCTTTCTCTCCCTCTCCCTCATTTCCTTATTCTTTTTCCAATTAATAGTTTGGTTTGTTAAGTGTTAACATATTAATGCCGTCAACCCATTTCGGGGAAAATGGTGCGGTTTTCTCTCAGTAAACAAATAAAAAATAAATATTTTCTGCCTCAATCCTCCCCTAACCTAACCTAACCTCCCTTAATTAGTTCCGTTGGGGGAAATTATCGAGCCTCTTTTTTCTCGAATTTAAAGCGCAATAGGAACGAAGCCGTATCATAACGCACAAGATTTGTAAGTACAGATACGGGTAAACATGAAGATCGGCGGCGCGAACGATGAGACGCAAAATATTTCGTCCGTGTTCCAATATGTTTCACCTTTAGGAGTAAATTCAAGGGGACTGCTCGTGGGGGGTTTATCACTGCGGGGAGACCCCCCCCCCTATGATGATCCTGAGTTCCAATCAATTGGGGGTGGTCTTGGGGGCACATCCCCCCAGTATATAATCACAATTGTTTATAGAATAATGTTCTAACGCGCATGAATGCGCATGCCCGGGTGAACGAAACATACACGCAAAACAAATACACTTTTTCGGGCGCGCCGCCGATCTTCATATTTACCCAGATATGTAAAGAAAGTGATGAAGCTACAGATAGTGAAAATGACATAGAGCCCCGCATCTTCCTCCACACATTGTGATGCGTATAATAAGAGATAAGATAAAGAAAGATAAGGTGAGGAGGAGTAGAAGGATAAAAGGGTATGAAAACTCGAGAAGCTCTCAGATCAGCCCCCCCCCCTCCCTATCGGAACCATGAGGCACAGGTAAACTACCCCCTCCCCCACACACACACTTTCCCGGCCCGAACTGTATCGAATAGACGAAAGGTGTTTAGCGACTAGCCTTCGCTATTAGCCGACCGTCAAGAAAATAGGCGCAAAGCAGCTCGGAAAGAAAGTGGCGTCAAAACGGTAAAATAGAAATGTCTAGGAGGAATAAAGCCAAGGTAGTCTCAATCTAGTTTGCGACTGCCATGTGCACTGCGGCCGAGAAGGAATTGCCGCTCCTCCAAGTACCAGATGTAACCGTCTGAACGCTCCCCTCACACACCTCCTTGCGAGGTATCGTGTATTGGTTATGTGTATGAAAAGTTAGAGATATGAAAGGATTGACCTATGTATGAAGGAAGGAATCTATAAAACTCTCGACTTATGAATCGCTGGACCTATGAAAGTTAGGTTAGGTCTGAGCTTAAGAACGTATGCTTTTAATTTTCATGACACCAAAACTCGCTATAATGGTTTCAGAAACAGCACTCTATGTATATATTAATTAATGCATTTCCCCTTATGTCCTTGGCTTCGTATTTGTATATGTATAGCCTGATATGAGCGCGCGCGCGTGTGTGTGTGTAATTTCCTCAGTTCGCCTACCGTGAAAAGAACATGAATCCTATTCACATCACAGAGGCAGTTCATTTCCTTTGGAGGTTTAGGAAATGTGCTTTTAATAGATATTTTTAATTAAAAAAAATAATCACTGTTCCATTTATCCCTTTATCCTCGAACAACCATACAGCTTAAATAATTTTTTCATAACGCGAGTTTATCATAATTTACTCAAGGTTTTGAAACAATTTTACCATTTTTCACTCACACTTAAAATTGTACAGGTTTTAATAAATTAATTCGTAGAGAGAGAAAAAAAGTATGAGGATGGATTCAGGTCTGTCTGTAGCTGTCTGTGGATCTTTTCGATGTCAGGATCTTTCTTAAAGTAATTTTAGTTTAAATTTTCGATTGCAAAATAAAGTGGAATGATAAAAGGCTCTCAATTGAAGCAACGGTGATAAGGAATGTTGAGCCATAGTTAACGATGGGGAAATTCTCATTCTATAGAATGGACGAAATAGAGTTGACAAATGTTCAAATTGTTAAAACGCTAATGGATTGGTTATTTAGGGCAGTTTATTGCAAAATTAATGATAGTTTAGTTAATGGTTAATCATCTATGGTTAACTGTGAAGTACATGATCAATACGCGTCGTTATTTATCAATTTGAAAACTACGGAAAACAATGAAGGCATCTAAAGCCCAAAATTTTCGGGGGGAAAGCGTCAAGAAAGTGGTAAAGTTAGTGGAAGTAGAGATGTATGAAAGGTACCCATCCTCCCTCCCACAGAATTCGGGGTTTAAATGTTTGTTTTCAACCTTAATCTTTTTCACCATTCCAATTCTTTCTTTCCACTTTTTTCTTTAATTTACATTTTCTCTTTCTATGGTTCACGTAATATATTCTACAGAGTTTTACCTAGTTATGATACCAGTTTTCCTATCCTTTGGCTATTAACTACATACTCAGTGTGTATCATGATGGAACTAGTATTCCCAAATGTCAGACACGGTTTACAAAATTCAAGAAAGGTGATTTTGACCTCTCCGATTGGCATCGATCAGAAAGACTTAATAGTCAAGACAGGACAAAACTCAAGTTGAAGAGGAGCCACGCAAAAACATTAAAGACATCCCAGAAACTCAAACCGCCTTGGTACTCTATTCAAGAGAATCTCGAGAAAATCGGAAAGGTGTAAAGAGATCGCATGTATGTAGATGCTTCAAGAGTCGTCTCCGAAGAATAAAGCTTTTGTGTTCAACAATTTGAAACATTTTGCTGTTAATCGTAAATGAAAACAAATCCTTCTTACAGGAGTGGATGCAATTAAGTTTGTAGAGATTATTTATTTGTTATCAGTTATTTTTAGCTAAACTAAGACCCTGGTGATGCTGAAAGTGTTTTGTATTCATATTTAGAAAGGAAAGTCGAAAAATGGACTTTTTTCCTAATTTACTGCTTTCCAACGACTAAATAATTAATTAAATGTTAAACTACGAAACGTCCCATTTTTTAGTAGCCACAAAACTATTCACAATTTGTGTCACTATGAAAGTTATTATGTGTTTAAGATCTCCAAAGAAACAAACAACCAGTCTGTTTATCACTAGCACCACGCGGTGTTGCATACTAGTAAGTTGCGCCGTCCGTCCCTCGCATCGTGGACCAAATCTCCCAGCCTCCACCGGATAATAAAATGCACATGAAGATCCGAATGACAATGGCTGACAAGTCTGAAGGCACAGGGGCCATTCGTCGTTGGGGAAGGGGGAGAGATCCAGAGTGCGTTTTTACACGACCCTCCGATCATAGGACCCTTTGCATTTCCGCGTCAGGAGTATGGGATATGAGTACTCTCGCAGGAGACCCTAGTACTCCACGTATGTGAATATAACTACGCAACATAGTGGACACGAGTACTCAATTGGCAGGGTCCCAGAACAGAGAAGAGTGGGTATGCGGTTATGTGAAGACGGGAGGAAAAGATAGGGATGTTGTGATTCGCTATAGGCGTGATCATGCGTTTGGAGCTACTTACCCCTGCGGATGTGAGTATCAGCGTATCCGCCAATGGGCGGTCAGCTGATGACGCAGCTGCAAGTCTTGCCTCCGCGCTCGCTGAGATCAAACCCATGCCTCGACGCTAGAAGACCAACGCCGTATCCATTAGGCCGATGAGAGCTACTGTAAGATGAAAATGATATGCATTTCTAGGCATATTTGTTTTAAGAAAGTTTAACGACATCTTTCACCTCTTGTTGGGTCTACACAGGCGCGGAAAAGATAGTGTGAAATTTAAGAGAGGGACTAAAGAGGACCCGAGGAACCCCACCGGTTCATTTAAACAAGTGAAAAAGTGTCAAATAAATCACCTTCAACTTCCTGCAACCACATTACTATGCACTACACCAAATGAAGGAAATGAAAGCGAAAGGACAATACATTTTTGTTGTCTCAAAATACTGCAATGTTATGATTAGAGTTTCTTCATTTTGCTCTTCCACATACTTCTCCTTTGCTCGTTATGTACGTGAACTGCTTTGTCGAGAATCTGCCCTTAATTCTAGTAGGAATTTACACGTTTTTTATGATAAGTGGGTTTCCGGAGAAGATATAAGGCAATCTACTTCTTGCTGGAATTCCCATCGGTTGCAGAGATCGTTCAAGGACGAATGCGTCAACCCGGACATTGCCTTCGACATTCAAAAACGAACGGCTCAATCGAAATTCCCGCCGGAAATGTCGTCCAGGGGCCAGTGACGTCATCAGTGAAAGTAAAAGGCGTCTAACAGCGTCCAAATTATTTCTTTTATTTTGTCCAACGTGATTTTGCTTTACAACGTGACATAATTTAAAATACTCAAAAAAATAATTGACATCGATGAAAGCATGGGTGTTATGGAGTTGGTGTTTTGGTTGAGATTTCTTTTATTACAGGTTTGCGGTTCTAATTGAAAGGAAAATGATCATAATGGCGGCAGTTGATTGTTTATTGTATAAGTGACACCTAGGGGAGAAAGAAACATAGCTAATCAATTAAATCACCCAAAGTAAGCCTAAATCCCCCGAGAAGAAAGCACCTAGGTCATTCAGATTAGCCGGAAGGTCTCCTGGTCATTCCTGAGGAAATAACACAACTCCACGAAGAGGGAGTAACTTTCTACTGGAGGTATAAGAGTGAAAGGTGTCTCTATTCCAACACTTCCATTCAATTGGGTAAGGTGGTTACCCTCCCCAACCGGATGTAAGCGTGCCCATTCCTGGTCGAGACCTTCAAGCCTCAAGTGTGGACGTTTCTTCGTCTCGAGGATTCCTTTCACCGTTGGGCCTTCAGGATCCCGATGGGCAAAGCGAGGGTGCCCACACTCCCGTAGACTTCTCTTAGGGACTCCGTAGATCTGGGAAGGCATTCACTTGATGCTGCTGTAGCCACGATATACGATCGCTGTAGGAATGGGTAACCACCCTCACTGCGTCGGGCATACTCACCCCCCCTCCCCCACCTCGTCCAACCCAATGGATACTAGCCACATTCACAGTGCATAGGGCATTAATGGGAAAAGCTCCTTAACCACACCCTGGTTAATCACATTAACACTCTATAGGACGAGGTTTATACACACCCTAAGTTAGCCATTGCATATATGGTCTTTCTACCGCTGAAGATTAATTATGTTTGGTTTTATTGAATAAATGTTATTTATGAGATAAAACTAGATATATAATCCTGGTCTTAGAAACATGCATTATCTCGGGAAAGGCTTTCAAATAGGTCATTTACTCAAAATAAATATAATCCCATAGAGAAGTCACAACTCCCATATCAATACTTTTCGAACGTTATCCAGTTCTGTTCAGGGATTCCTTTGTTTTAGCTCCATCTTTGTTTTTTTTCTGGTTAATGTGCGTGAATCCATGGGGTCCTCGGCACACAAGGGTTCCATCTTCACGGACGCTACGCTATGTATGACCAAGCAGAGAAGAAACCGCCCTTAGCTTGAGCAAAGTTAGGCTCCACCTGGTAAGCTGTTGCTCCCCATTAAGAAAAGCATCACAAGTTCAAATGGGTGGTGAAACTGATGGCATAAACAAACGACCATGTTTCCTGTTTGCAACAATCAAGGTTAGGAAATTATTTTATCAATCTCTTTCAATGTAAATTTTCACTCATTTCTGCGTATTCCACTGTTCAAATTTATTAAAAAAATACCATTGAATGAATATATCTGCCAAAATGTCGAAAAGAATTTAAGCAAATTTCCCTTAATGCTATAATAATTTCCGAATAGTTGTCTCAAAATTTGTCGAAACCCTCACGATTTTCCCAAAGAAAACGTTTCACTTCGAGACTCACCGAGTGTAGAAAAAATATTGTTTACCTTTATTACCCTTTACCTAATAGATGAAATTAGGTGAATATAATTTTGTATCCCAAGGTGATACTTCTTGATTTGGTATCCAACCCCCCTCCCATCGCACAGCGAGCATTACAATTGCCTTACTTTACCAGTTCAAATAAGGACATCTTGGACATTGCATTCACCGTACTTCCGTTTTATGCCCATCCCTTGCGCCCCACGATCATTAGATTCGCGTAGTTTCATCTTTTAAAGTGAGCCTCTCTCACCTGAACATTGGCTTTGGCTTGCTTTAACATTTTTAAATTCAGCTCTGGAATTTAGCTTTGGTTGTCTGCCTACTGTTGACAAGAGATACATTTGTTTGTGTTTAAATATTTTCATTTAAGCCTTGTACATATCATTAGTTAAATAGAGAAGTTCTTGAGCCCTTAATTAAAAACTTTGACCAAGTTGCTCCGTCCCTAAAGGAAATACGTCCCTCCCCCCCTTTCCTGTACTTTCTCAGAGGCCCATCCCAGATTATTATTACGGGAAAGGGGTTTCCCATATAATATATCATCGTGTAAGGGGGTTTCCATTTTACCCATTTTAGAGAGTCGCCCCAAAGCGCTTCGCTTTCTAAGGTGGAAGCGGCCCCCTCTGGGCTTTCTTAGGGGCTCTTGGTGGGAACTTCCCCCAAGCCTACTCCCTCCCTTGAATAGGACTCTGCCGGGAAGAGAGGTCACCCCTAAAAATAAAAAAGTAAAGGTATTCTACCTCTTCAGGGGGAGCCTAAGATGCGGGTGGGTCCTGTGTCGTATCGACGCATAACCTAGGCGAGGTGAGACTGTCCGGCCTTGGGGTCCTCTCTGAGGTAGGAATTGAAAGGGTGTAGTCCTTAACCTCCCTGCTATAAAAAGAAGAGAGAAAACGAGTGAAGCCTCTAAGACTTCTAGGACCTTCATTGAGAGGTTGCCGTGGGTATTCGAACCTGCCGGTTTCAAACGATTCTTAGTGATTCGTGCAACTGACGGAACAACTTGTCCAAAGGACACATTCTCCGTCAGCGCCAAGGCTTCTACTGTACAGACAACTTTATACTCTACCTCAAACTTTGCAAAAAGGTTAGTCTATGCTAGAGAACACGCGGACTAATTACTCCCTCGAAGAACTGACCGATCAAGAAGCAATCAGAGTCAAGCGGGCGTTGAAGAATGAAGTAGGTGTCAATTAAACCAACCTGACGTTATTCGATAGCTTCGACCTAAACAGGCTCCCTTTGTCGTTACGTCAAGGCTGGTATCACTTTGATATCACACTTAAAAATTTGGTACGTTAGCGTCAGTTATTTATTAATTCACCTTTTGGTTCGCGAGTGGGTTGGCTGCAGGGTCACTTATAGATGGCCGGTATAGCCATCGGCCTCGCTGGAGGCAAATACGCTTGGACGTAGTCTAGACAAGTCGTCTACTATCTAGTGGGAGAGTTGCATCCAGGCTACCATAGATAGCAGTGCTTTGTGACTGCAGGAATACATTTACTGTCTCTATCTCTGTTCTTCTGTGCAGCTGCCTTGACGTGACAGTTGTCCCATTTGACGTTGTAAATCAAACATAATACCCGATTTTGAACCCTTTGCATTTGAACCATCCTGCTTCTCGAGGATGTGTCGAGTGGAACAGCTTGGTACACCAGTTTAGTTCATACAAGTAAAGTATTACTTTCTCTTTTGTGTGTGTGTGTTTAGGTTACGAAATCGGTGAACTTTGAGTTCTAGTTTCGAAACTTGAACCTTTGAATTTCTATAGCTTCCTGTGTCGTGGTTGAAGATCCTGAAGCATAAAATGCTCGGCTCAGAAAATAATTAACTCAAATTTTCCACTCGGATGGGATTCGTCTTCCGTCTGCCAATCGCGACTGCGGGAAATTTGGTCTGGTTTGTCTGGATCTTACACTTCTCTTCTTACCTGGAGTATTCCTGGGCCTCGGCTGCAGTCGCCTTCGACATCACTTTTCCAGATCTGGTTTGGGAAGTCACAATCTGGGTGATGTCGTATGCGTACTGTACGATGAGAGTTCAGGAAGCAGCGCTTTGGGAATGACCCTAGTGTAGACTGTAAAGAGGGTGGGACTCAGGATACAATTCAAATGGGGTACTTACGTGGTTCACGAATGCTCTCACCATCTCCTGCTGGTGAGGTAGCTGTGGAAGATTTTCCCGAAATGGGAGGCCCACCCGAGCTTTGAGGTCCTTTATTTGAATCCGGCGATCCATACCTTGTCGAAGACTTTTTTCACGTTCCGGCAGACTAGATCCACGATGCAGCCAGAGGCAAGCTTCTTGGTTACATGCAGGTATGTTAAGACGATTGCAGTCTCCGTGCTCCTTTTCTTGCGGAAGGCATGTTGTTCGGAGTTCTGCAATGAATGTGACGAGATATGTGAGACTATCTTGTTATTTTAGAATCTTTTCGAATACTTTCCCAAATTATCTTGAGAAGTGAGATCAGCCTGTAGTTCATCAGTTGCTCTTTAGGCATCTAAGGTTTGGAAATAAAGATCGTTTTGGATGTTTTCAGGCTGGCTGGAAAGTGCCCGCCCACTAGTGCCACATTAAAAAGATCCAGCCGTATGTTTTTGTGCTCGCTGGGGCCTTTTTCACGTGCCTTGTTGTTATTAAGCTTAGGCCAGGAGCCTTTTGCTTAAAGCCGGATATTGCAGTATTTAGGTTTGCTTGGGTGGTCACCATGCCTTCCAGGCCGCAATTCCGCAACCTTTTGAGGTTTATGGTACTGTGTAGGGTGAGTCTTTTGTAGTATCTTTCCTTGTGCTCCAGAACTCTGTCATCGAAGCCCAGATTAAAGTTTTCCTTCTCTTCTTAGGAGATGCGAAAAACGTCGCTCCAGTCTTCTCCATAGAGCTCGGCAGATGTTAAGGTGTACTATGGAAGAGACATCCTTCGATTTTGGTTGTTCTCTTAACTTCCTGGTGACGTGCCAGAAGATTCTAGGGTTGTTCTCTACATCCAGGTTGAAAATCGTACGGTCCACTTTTTTTTCTGATCTCCTGAAGCAGCACAGCGTTCACTTGTTTTTTGAGCTGCTGGACTAACGTGAAGTCCATTTGGATGTCGTATCCAGTGGCCTGGACGTCTTCGCAAATCAGCTGGAATCGTTGCTGCAGGATTATCCTTTCTTGAGATACAGGGGTCAGGATCAATATTTTGTGATATAAGATCGGAATTATATTCTCTCTGGTGGCAAAGCTGTCAAAGATCCTGGACATCTCTTCGTCGACCACCTCTTGCGTGGCACCATCCATCTTGGGAATTATTTCTGAGAATTACTCTCTAGGGGCCTGCCAGTCTGCAGCTGCAAACTTATTCCTTGATGCCGATGGGTATGGGTGCGGGAGCTACTGTGATGGCCATACGAATATTATCACTGGCTGTGAGGGGACCAGGCTGCACAAACTGGTGGAAAGGGAAGTTGGGTGGGATCCGTAAGCACAATCTCCGGATTGGTGACTGTCCATGGGTACATGAACGTTGGAAGGTCCCGCCCAATTGTCACCATTACCCCTCTACACAGGAGAAAATTGCGTTATTCCGTCGACTCTCCGGTGGGCGTAAGCAGCGATTTTTTCCCTGGCGTTGAGGTTGCCAGCGATGATGACGGGTTGGGCTTTTTCGAACAGGGTGAACATGTCGTGGATTCGAAGGTACAATCTCCTTGGAGGCTGGTACCCCGAACCCACTTTAATGTTACCCATGTAGGTTTTGAGAGTGACAGACAGGAACGACTCGTCCCGCTCTCTCCCCTTCACAACCTCTAGTCCCGAATTACCTCGGTGCCTCTTCTGCCGAAAGATTCCACTCAAGATCTAAACTTTTCGGTGGGTACCACTTTGGAAATTTGTCGCTACGCATCTGCTCTCAAAACTTCCACAGCACCGGGATTATTGAGTTCATATTTCTGGAAGTATATATCTTGTCACACCGGAGCCATCCTGGTGTGCACAGATGACTCAAAAGTATAATGTGGGGTTGACTTTCATTCTACCTCCTCCAATTTGAGCCCAGTATGTGTCTTCCAGGCGTTACATAATCCAGAGTGACTTCCAGCTTTTGGAGTAAGAAGAATCTCCACATGGCCTGGTTCGCGATATACATGACATCATGGCTGCTGCAGCTCGGGAGGAGGTATCGATTGTCTCCTGCTGGGTTCCAGGACATGTAAGACTTGCTGAAAATAAGCGCACCTATGAGGGATCTAGGCTGTCTACACAGAGTGAGCACCTGAACCGGCGTTTCGCACATCTCTTCACTTATCACACGGTAGTAATCAGGTTAGCCCATAGAGCTGCATAACAAAGATGATTGGATACGTCACACAAAGCGTCCCTATGGGCTTATCCTCCAATGCCTTGAAAGTGTCAAGTAATTTTCTGTCATCTCCGGATCGGACACAATCACGAGACGCAGCGCATATTATTATGCGTTCCCCTGAACTTTTCGATGAAGACTGCTTTCTCACACAGACAAAAGGTCAATTTTTTTTTAATGTCCTAGTCTGGGGGTTCTTGCGTAGTACTCATTCCGGTATCGTGATGAGCAGGCTCGCAACCGCTTGTCTTTCGTACAGGAGTCACGTACACGAGACAGTGGTGTGATAGGGGTTTTGAAGAAGGTGGGGCTCCATAGTATTTATTTTTTCTACCTGTTCTGAAATAGATATTAAATTGCTGGTTACATGCCTCGGAGGCTAAGATAGACGGAACTCTCCAGGGATACTTGACTGTGCCTACCATTTGTTGTTCTCTGTATTGTTTTTGTTATTATTATTTTTTTATTTATTGTTCTTAGTGTATTTTTATTCTCTCATTTTTCTAGTTTATTTTTTCATCAGCCTGACAATAGGCCTGTATTTATGCTTTGGGTGACTATGCTCTCGGAGGCTGCCGCCAGATAAGCCTGCTACAATTCAAAAAGTCCTTTAGCAACGCTGGCGGAGGAAAACGGCTC